>VZTO01023644.1:0-16811 GCA_013400615.1 Syrrhaptes paradoxus | reverse complement strand
AAAAAAAAAAGAAAAACTAAAACCTATTTGTATCAATGACAGAGTAAATACATTCTATGTATCCAGTACGAATTTTTCAGCAGCTATTGTAAAGACCAAAATGAATTAGAGTCTTCCATAATAAGACTGCAGTTTTACCTGGTGGATCCATTTCTATGTAAAACATCAAGTCTGTGCCACAATTTATATCTGTCTTAGGATATTCTATATCCAGTTCTTCCATATTCCAAACAGTATTGTACATTTGTATGAGTTTCACTGAGTAAGCTCAGATACAAGAAAAGAGTCAGGCTCTCTTTGTAATGGTGTCTTGGAATTCATTTTAAAACCTACAAGGGGCTGCACTGTAACCTATTACATCATAATCCTCAGCCAATCATGTCAAAATAATGTCACCAGACCACTCCTGTTTCATCATTGTGTTCTACATTATTCTTAAAACAATTTCAGTTTCGGCAAGAATCTACATTTAGCAGAACTGCAATATAAACCTGGTATTACAAACAAAAGGAGAGAGTGGGTTCTCCTCGCCTGCATTCCTAGCTCATTTTCCTGACTTTGCAGCATGGTACAGTCCAATCCTGGCAGGATGACNAGTAGGTCGGTCACATCTCAGTTGCATTGTCCCACTGGAATGGCTGAAGTTTACCATTCAAGAAGCTTTTAAAAGTCTTCTTGACCTACTGTATATATTAAAGATGCAGAAGGGAAAAGAGTGTGTGTGCACATGCACGTGTGTGTATCCATTACACACCCATTTTATACATACATACACAGACATATATCATCTCCACATAATGAAATATGAATTATGTTTTTAAACTGCAGATTTCTATTATTTTAATGGACATACATCTGATATACTTGATATGATTATACAAAATGTGCTTACTGCAGAGATGTCTTCCCCTCCTCATCATTTTACAATAAGATACAATTCAAATTGAACTATATTAAATCATTTTGAAATCTAAAACCCAAGTATTGTAATCTTACATTCAGCAGACTTGCCTAAACCATGGAAGAAAGTTAAAACTGAGCACTATCTTGAAAAGTCATTTTGCTAAACATAAAAAGCCGGTCTGTCAGGATACAACAAGATTTAGTCTGCCTTTTCACACTCTTTCTCTACCCTGTTCTCATTGAGATATTTATCAAGTTAATTGTTTTTGAAAGCAACAGTCTCTTGTCAGTGTCTCCTTCCTCACTTGACTTTATGTCATCAGTACCCTCCTACCATTTAGAAATATTCCTTCTTAATTCTCTCGCATCGTTGACTGTAACTCTCTCAGACCTCTTGGAAGAAAAATGCAGAGAATAGACTATTAATTCCAGAGCAGAATGCTATGTAAAGCAATGTGAATGTTTTATACTTGCTCTAGTCTATGAGGGCAGAAAACCAGATACCAAAAATAACCACAACAAAGAGTAGCTGTAGTAACTATCTGTACCTACATCATAAAAAATCCTGGTGTGGCTTAAATGTGCTCTATCGCACAAATACTCATTAAAAAAAATTAACACAATTCAAATTCTTCCCAAATATTCCACACATATCTACCCCCGCTCTGTGCCCCTCAGCAGCTTACCCGTTTTAGACAAGCATTAACATAGAAGAACATGTCTGGAGCACCAACCGTTACGAAAAAAAAAACAAAAAAAAGAATGCTAGCTTGCTTTATATATTAACAAGCTTACATTCATTCTGAAGTTCTCTCCCCTCTCTGTTGAGGTAAACATGCTCCAAAGATTCCTTCCATTTCCAAAATGAAACAGGATACTTAAAATCATCCCAGACACAAGTCCAAACACCGAACTTGGAAGTTTAGCCCACCTGCTACCCAAACAGTTGAGTTGCCAAGGTAATTATTTAAATCAGGTTATAAAGATTTCCTACAAAGACTACATTGCTCCATTTAGGTCTCATGTGGGATCAGTAAGCTCTTTTACTCCATTGAATAAAGGCTTTCAGGAGAACTTACTTCTCCAGCATTTCACTGGTGGACAAATTCTGGACTAACCACACTTGTAAAATCAGGTTAGTGCTCAGCTCAGTCTAACCTAGCTTGCAGGCAAGAAAAGACAGGAGGTAGACAGGCGATTTCCCATTCCCTGTATAACCTTGAGAGGTACTGAGGTACTTGACTTTCATTCACGTATCGTAAGATCATGAAAGCTCTACCTGGCAATCAGTTACAGTAAAATACTTGCACAAGGTGATGAAGAAAACACAAACAGAAATTCAAAATCACTTACGTTGTACATTGTGCATTGCAAATGCTCACCCTCGTAACACAAGCTGAAAATACAATCCAATAACCTGAAAAATTAATTGGTTTCCTCTTATAAAAATCTTGGTTACAAAAAATCTCCAAAACCTCCTCTTACTAGGAAGCTTCTCTGAAGCAATGAAGAAAAAAAAATCCTGAAAAAGAGATTGCTCTGCCTTCCAACCAATGTTCCATAAAAATCCCTAAAAAAGCTGTAACATGCAGTGAGAAAATCCAAGCCTTCTCTCTCTTCTTAACTGCTTAAAGCGTTGTGCTTTGCAGAAGGTATCCACTTACTCTGGTTCATCATTAAAAAGTGAACCTGACTTTAGTACTGTTAAAAAAAAAAAAAGAAACCACCACCCTCGGTAGCTTGCACGTCTCTCTCAGATAAAGATCTCAGTTTCATGATTAACTTGGGCAGGTTCAAATATTTGCTGAGCCAGGGATTTCAGGTGGGGGAGGGGAAGCCACATTCAAAGTAAAAGTTGTCATCAGCTAACAAGTGGCCAATGCAGGGCTAACTTTCTCATTTTAGCGAAGTAAATGAGAAGGCCATTGTAAGAGGCCTTAAAATAGACTCTGTCACTGGCTGCTGAGAGCAGTATTAAAGTTGAGAAAACACCATGAGCAGCCAAATACAGGAAGTGGCTAACTAACTTACTGCAGAAAAAAAAAATAGAATCAAAATCTTGAAAAGAGCTGCATCTCTCACAGCAGCTCTGTGCAAGCAAAATAGCTTGCTTGCAAGCACAGCATCACCTCCTACACACTCATGCTGGATCACAAACACAGGTGCTGCTTGAAGACCCTTAGCATGACGCTGTGAGGCATTTTATCCATTTCTTATGAACTGAAAATACTAGAAAAAACACCTATCCATATGCATGGTATTTTCCAGCACATTTGGGTTGTTCACTTCTTGGGCAGCTGCTGGGAAAAGGGACTGTTCAGAGAGTTTTGGTCAAATATATTTTCCTTGCCTTAGTGTTTGGTGGAGACCAGACTTACTAAAGGAACCAAGCAGCAACTGAAGAACATGCTCCCCTTCGCCTACAGAGGTCAATTTCTTTGCCAACTATACTTTCACATGGAAATAAATTCAAAGTGAAATGAAGAGCACACAACACAACTTAAGTCAAAGAAAGAAGAGAAGTGGATCAATATTTTCCCCCCACTTGTTCGAAACAGCAAGAAGTAGCTGTGTTCCTTGAGATCAGCTTTGTGCTCCTTATGGCAATCAAATGGCATTAAAAAGTTTTCACCTTCCAAACACTTCACCTGCCAAAATCCTCCTATGCTACAAAATACCAAACCCCTTGTACCACATAATTAAATCCCAAGTATCTGCAGTACATTTTTGATGTTTTACAGTTGATTGATTAGCTTTACCTATAACAATGCCTTGCTTTTCTAGTTTTAGCCTTTCGCTACTTGAACAATTGTTGAGTTCTACATATAATTTAAAGCAGCACAGTCATAAAGGTATAGCCTACTTCCAGTGGAGATGGCAACCTGTGTTCCTGAACTAGTGCAACTTCTCACAGTAATTGATATGCCTCTTATTNTGAAAAAGAGATTGCTCTGCCTTCCAACCAATGTTCCATAAAAATCCCTAAAAAAGCTGTAACATGCAGTGAGAAAATCCAAGCCTTCTCTCTCTTCTTAACTGCTTAAAGCGTTGTGCTTTGCAGAAGGTATCCACTTACTCTGGTTCATCATTAAAAAGTGAACCTGACTTTAGTACTGTTAAAAAAAAAAAAAGAAAACACCACCCTCGGTAGCTTGCACGTCTCTCTCAGATAAAGATCTCAGTTTCATGATTAACTTGGGCAGGTTCAAATATTTGCTGAGCCAGGGATTTCAGGTGGGGGAGGGGAAGCCACATTCAAAGTAAAAGTTGTCATCAGCTAACAAGTGGCCAATGCAGGGCTAACTTTCTCATTTTAGCGAAGTAAATGAGAAGGCCATTGTAAGAGGCCTTAAAATAGACTGTCACTGGCTGCTGAGAGCAGTATTAAAGTTGAGAAAACACCATGAGCAGCCAAATACAGGAAGTGGCTAACTAACTTACTGCAGAAAAAAAAAATAGAATCAAAATCTTGAAAAGAGCTGCATCTCTCACAGCAGCTCTGTGCAAGCAAAATAGCTTGCTTGCAAGCACAGCATCACCTCCTACACACTCATGCTGGATCACAAACACAGGTGCTGCTTGAAGACCCTTAGCATGACGCTGTGAGGCATTTTATCCATTTCTTATGAACTGAAAATACTAGAAAAAACACCTATCCATATGCATGGTATTTTCCAGCACATTTGGGTTGTTCACTTCTTGGGCAGCTGCTGGGAAAAGGGACTGTTCAGAGAGTTTTGGTCAAATATATTTTCCTTGCCTTAGTGTTTGGTGGAGACCAGACTTACTAAAGGAACCAAGCAGCAACTGAAGAACATGCTCCCCTTCGCCTACAGAGGTCAATTTCTTTGCCAACTATACTTTCACATGGAAATAAATTCAAAGTGAAATGAAGAGCACACAACACAACTTAAGTCAAAGAAAGAAGAGAAGTGGATCAATATTTTCCCCCCACTTGTTCGAAACAGCAAGAAGTAGCTGTGTTCCTTGAGATCAGCTTTGTGCTCCTTATGGCAATCAAATGGCATTAAAAAGTTTTCACCTTCCAAACACTTCACCTGCCAAAATCCTCCTATGCTACAAAATACCAAACCCCTTGTACCACATAATTAAATCCCAAGTATCTGCAGTACATTTTTGATGTTTTACAGTTGATTGATTAGCTTTACCTATAACAATGCCTTGCTTTTCTAGTTTTAGCCTTTCGCTACTTGAACAATTGTTGAGTTCTACATATAATTTAAAGCAGCACAGTCATAAAGGTATAGCCTACTTCCAGTGGAGATGGCAACCTGTGTTCCTGAACTAGTGCAACTTCTCACAGTAATTGATATGCCTCTTATTTACTGTTAAAATTACAGAAGGGGTTGATAACACTTCTTGGTATATAAGGCCACAATACAGAAGCATATTCCCAAAGGAGAAAAGAGAACCCAAATCTGCTTCACTGAATTGTTTATCATTTTAAAAAGCACAGGTACCCACACAGAGATAAAAGATAAGGACTTGTTCCTAAGTCCAATTTCTTTTTTGATTCTTGTACCTTGTGCAGAAATGAGTTCCTAATCATCCTGCAGAAGGGAATCAAGAAGTGTCTTGCCAAAAAAAGACATGAGCATGAATGTATCTGCATTTTCACACAATTGCTCAATCATAACCTTTATTTAAATTTAAATTTCAAAACCTTAAGTGGTGCCCATTGAATCTACGGATTTGCATTTGCAGAAAGTCAGAAGGCTACTATTTTTTTGCAGTCATACCCACAGCATTCTTCTATCTAGAAAGCATTTTTTTTTTTCTTAAAAAGTGATCTGTGAAGCAGGAAGAGAACAGATCAGGTCTGACAGGCTTGCATGTGCATATTACACATACATACAAATACACACATATGTATTAATCTGTAAAAAATTCTAATAACCTTGTACATGTTTTTTGTTTGTTTGTTTTAGCAAATACTCCCAATTAGGTATCGATAAACAAAGCATAGACTACTGCCGAAACTGAACCGAGACCAGAGCATTCCCAGGCACAGGGACTGACAAACGCCTTGCTCGCCGCTACCCCAGGCCGCGGCCGGGCTCCATCCGCTGCGGAGGGGAGCCCTCTGCCGGGGCCAGCGGGGAGCGCAGCACCCCTCCCCTGCGGCAGCAGCTCTCCCCGGACAGACTGCCTTCTGCACCCCCCCAGACAGACTGCCTTCTGCACCCCCCAGCCACGCTCCCTGCTGCCGACAGCCCAGTCAATCCCGTGACATGATGCAGAAAACTCCTGATGAGGTACTGCGTTCCTACATATTTTTTTGTGTCCCCAGAACATTACCGACAGGACTGTGGGATAAGCCTGACCGCTGCAGCAGTCCCAGGGAGCTTGGTGTCCGATTCCAAGAGGAACAGGATTAGCCTTTACATTCTTGTGTTCTCGCTGTTATGTTACCATGCTCGCTAATATTTTCTGCAACTAAAAGCAGAGCCTCTGCATCGTGGCCATACAGCCAAGTCTCTCACCTTGTTACCAGCAAGCCAGCAGTTCCATGTAAGGCAGTCTCATTTCACTTGTTCTTAGCTACAACCCTGTAAGCAGTAAAATCTATCTCTTCATGCTTAAAACTGCAATATTTCACAGTCTGAGACATTATTTACAATATTATTTACAAGCCTGGGAAACAGGAATAAACTGGGATAGATAGTCTAGATCAAGCATCTCAGCCTGAGGTAGTGCACAGGCCATAAGAGGCTTCAGTTCATCCCTGTAGGATGGCAGCTCCTTCCCACTCTGCAGGAGCTCTTCCTCCACTCCTCACCAGCCTGTATGCCTGCAATGCCATCAGCTCCCCACATCCCCTCAGTCTCCCACCACATCCCCCTTCCCCTTAGCCTTCCTGTGGTAAGACGCACCTTAATCTCACACACCCAAAGCCACTCCACAATCCTGCACCGCCCCCCCACCCCCCCAGAGGACCCCCATCTCCCTAACTGCCTCTCAAAAGTCCCCTCCCAACTCTCCCATTGCCACACCTTCCTCTGTATGACCTGCCTTCCCAGCTCCAAATTGACCATGCTGCCTGGAGCACCCACATGGCCTCATGAACAGCTCTGTGACCCGAATCCAGGGCAGGCATCCTCCAGATGGGAATGCCAGGAGCCTTTACGATCCTTGAAAATTAACTGAAAAAAATATCCAGCCTTCTATACCTACAAACATAGCCTATTTTTCAATATTTACCTCTAAAAGCACACGTGCCTTCACACCTCTGCATGATGTGTGAGATTCTGTGAGACATAAGCAGCACTATTAGCTATAATCTTTTCCAATTACAATATCTTCTTCTGATACTACTGTTTAGAGACATACACTTTGTTTCTAACTGTAAAATCAGCATTAGTCTTCAAATTGAAGCCTGTGTGGCTGTTCATCAAGTTGGGCTGTTAAAACGAGATGGTAAATCACTTAGCTTTCCCATTACCACCATCTTCTGGCTCTCCCACTGATAAACTCGGAAGAAGGAGACAGGAATCAGAAAATGGATCTGGTTACCAATTACTCAAAACACCTACCACTTCTCCAATCTTATTTCTCCTGCAACATTACTTTGTCTTCACCTACTACACACATGGGCATAATATGTATTTTAACTTTAGTACTTTAACTTTCGTGGAGGGCTAAGCACTATTCTAATTCATAAACTAAATGCTGAGTTTGCTGCTGAACACTGTGACAGAGAAAAAAAAAAATCAGTCCAGAGTTGTTCTGTGATAGAAGAATCAAGTAATGGCCCAGGAGTAACTACTGTTTTTGCATTACGGTCTCTAAAGCATCACTGTAGCTATAAGATATCCAACTAAAGATGACCAATTTAAGATACTAATTTTAAGATACATTAAGGTCTAAGATCCAATTGCATACCTTCTATTTCTTTAAGGCATGAAGGATAATTAGCAGGTGATGCAATAAGAAAAAAATCCCACAGCTGTGAAAATATCTCTTCCCTGTTCAGACCAGTTATCTCCAACTACATTTCATGTATCTATGTACTCTGTAAAATACCACTAAAACTTCACGCACAGCTCGTTTTAGACAGAATGTTTTCATCCAGGCTTGAGAAAATAACAGGAAGAAAAAAGAAAGAAGGAAGCTATCACTTTGACGTGTGAAAAAGAGAAGAAGCCCGGCAGTACTGGCTTTCCTGTTACTGCTTAGTTGTCATTACATTATTTTCAACAACTAAGATTCTTTCTGTTTAAAACCTCTTAACATCTGCACTTTTAAAATTCTATTATAGATTGTCATTCTCAGAACGCTCTTATGACAAACATGTTATCTTTTCAAAGAATCTTCCTTTTATCACAAAGTCGCTAAACAATTTTAATGTAAACTCAAGCCACTACAAACAATAATCTTGAGGATGATAATTCTGGAAAATACATCTTAGAGTCTTCCATGAGAACTATAAAAACAGAGCACTTGAGTTGATCAGGTCACTGAATGATTTTGGTGTGGAAAACAGACTTGTGTACTAATCCTGTAAACTTACATAACATTCTATTAAGGTTCAACTTTTGAAAATTATTTACTTTACAGGCCTAAGAGCAGAGGCTAGTTAACCAAAGAATCATAGAATCATTAAGGTTGGAAAAGACCTCAAGGATCATCAAGTCCAACCGTCAACCCAACGCCACCTAACTCACTAAACCATGTCCCTGAGCACCACATCTACACATTTCTTGAAAACCTCCAGGGATGGTGACTCCACCACTTCCCTGGGCAGCCTGTTCCAATGACTGATCACTCNGTACCGAGTACAGGGGCACAATCACTCCCTTAGTCCTGCTGGCCATACCATTGCTGATGCAGGCCAGGATGCTGTTGGCCTTCTTGGCCACCTGGGAACACTGCTGGCTCATGTTCAGCCGGCTGTCAACCAACACCCCCAGGTCCCTCTCTGCTGGGCAGCTTTCCAGCTACTCTCTCTCGAGCCTGTAGCGTTGCAGGGGGTTGTTGTAAACCGAAGTGCAAGAACCGGCACTTGGCTTTATTGAACCTCATACAATTGGCCTCAGCCCATCGGTCCAGCCTGTCCATATCCCTCTGCAAAGCCTCCCTACCCTCAAGGAGGTCAACACAGATGCTCATTTGGTATCATCAGCAAACTTACTGAGGGAGCACTCAATCCCCTCATCCAGGTAATTGATAAAGATGCTAGACAGGACAGGCCCCAAAACAGATCCCCGGGAAACACCACCGGTGACCGGCTGCCACTTGGATTTCATTCACCACGACTCTCTGGACTCGGCCATCTTGAGAATTTGTCTTTGACATTTTTTTCAGCATATTAAATAGATGTGCAAACATTCCACTAAAAAAAAGTCCACTGCCCAGGATGGACTTTGAAATGGATAGGGAAGAAATTCTACTTTTGTAACAGATCATACGAAAAATTCCAGGAGGACCCTCAAAATAAGCTATTGCATTATGAAATCATGCAGAAGGAATATTAAAAGCAAGCAGATGTTAGATTATAATTATTAATGTACTGTCAAACCGCATAAATCTGATGGATACAGCCACATTTCTTGAAGTGATATTCTCAAGATGACTAGACTCCTTATCCTCATTAGTAGTCCTAACATCAACACATTTCAATTTTATACTTTCCTCATATGAAGCAACTCAGGATGACATGCAACCAAGTGATCTCTTAAGTGTAACTTAAGAAACTCACTTTGAAATTCTCACTGTTGACCCCACCTTTGTAACCTCATAAGTGCCTCTAGCCATATAAATTTACATATGCTAAATCATTTGCAAAGATATAATTTCCAAAAATGCTATTAGCAAACTATAATATTAGAGGGTTCAATAATGTATTTTTCTTTTTAAGGCTTATAGCAGACAGCAAAGAAAATAATTCTTTAATAATTAGCAGTTATTTGCTGATTCTTAGTAAAATAGGACAAATAATCATTAAAAATTTGGACTCTCCTGGTTGTTATGAAGCATTAGGAAGAAGAATACACAGTGGTTCTGGAAATGCCTGCTTAACTATTTTGACAAAATTGAACAAAACTAAACAGGTATAAACTAGCTGACAACAGATGTACACTATGTGTTAGGGAAAGGTTCCTAACTGATAGAGCTGGTAAGGCTGCAAAAGCCTCCTGATCAAAGCAGTAGGAACAAAAATCTTAGCCATTTTAAATTAACCTTCAGGAGCGGATGAAGCAGATGTTACAATGTGCCTATCTGAAATATGAAAAATAAAGTGTTTTTCTGCTGCTATTTTTCTGCTGCTGTGTTCTAGCTCTTCAAATCTTCAGCAGCCCTGAAAATACCACTGCTGTGAAATTTACCTTGTGCTTTGATAAGAGGCAGGAGAGCTACAGTCTGCCCAATGTTCTGTTCACCATCGCCCTATCCTTTGTTTGGACATTCTCTGTTAATAAGCTGTAAAAGGAATTACTTTTAGCTAACAACTAAACTCCTCCCGCATCAATAATTTCCTTTGCACATAGCTAGTAACTCAGTCTTGCTCCTACCAATATTTTATTTCAAACCAGGGATTTTTGCATGAATTACAGGTGGGCTTTACTGTTTGTTGGCTAAATTAGATGCTAACTCATAGAATCAATACAAGGGCAATCTAACTTTCCTGAAGGAGTTTTAATACTTTCTGCATGGTTGATTGACATTGATAAATAAACATTTGAGTGTCTGGATTAAAAAATCTATATATGTAAATAAAGGGGGACATCTTGCTTTCTTCTGATGATCTCTATGGGATATTGTAGTTCTAAGAAAATTTGCCTGGGAGTAGAACGAGAGTTAAATAAAAATCTCCAGAATGTACCCCACCACCACCACTGTGTCATATGCATTCTATGGGTTTGAAGGTCTTAAAAATTCACAGATTCACTGACTACTGAAGAAGAAATTAAAGTCCTAAGGCTGTACAAACTATGGGTAGTAAAAATTTAATGGAAAAGACAATTTATTGTAAAACAAATGTTGCACACCACCATAGAACATATGAACAACTTCTGCTTAGTTCTGTAATTTTGCACTTTTGCATTAAATTTGATTTAAAAAAGTGACCATTTACTGCCCTTAAGTTGAATTGTAATATTTAAGAAAACAATTGTATATAACTTTTAAAATTAAAAAGTGTTTTTACCTGGTACAGGCTGTCTCTCATTCCATTCACTTGTGATTAAAACCTCTAGGATTTTTATGTGGTGTTCAGTATTATCAGAGCTGCAAGATATGGATTAGACAGTAAGAACTAGGAAGAATGCAAAAGTTTACATTAGAACTAGTCAAAAAACATTGGAAAAATGTATAACAATGCCCTCCACATTAGAAGTAAGATCAGAAAATTAATTATTAAATTTAGTTTTGTATATAAACAACCCATATTTACAGCAGAAAATACAATAAAGATGACCCACGTACCTTGCTATCTGGGATCTGAAAAGCAGAGGGCTGAAAATTTCAGCCAGAGACCTTGCATTCAGGAGATTTTTGCTGGAGGCTTGACAAACTCTGAGGAAATGTTTGAGCAAATACTGGAGTGTGAGCCAATGCTGGGGAGGTATATTTGGAGATCTGATGAGTTTCTTCAGCAACTGAGCATATTCCTCTGAGCTCTGCACTTCTGCAAGCAAACAGATAAAAGGCTCTTGATATCAGCACAGGAACATTCAACAAGTAAAATGAAACTATATATAACTCCTTTGGAAGCAACAATTTTACAGAAAAAAAAAATTCTGTCCTTCATCAGTGCCGTAAGACTTCTTCTTTTGAAAAAAGTGAAATGCTCAGGGAAGAGCAAAGAACAAGTATCTAAAAGTCAAATGGAAACAGCTGTGCATTTTGGTAAAAACCACAATGTGTTCAGAGTGTACTGGTAGAAGTCTGTCTTGTGTTTAGTGTCACACATGATTGGGTAATTCTGAGATGCACTAGATAAGTCTCACAGGTGCTGTTCTAACTTTGAAGGTTACCAGTAACAATATCCTGTCCTGAGATATACAGAATACTTGGTTCATGTGCTGAAAGCCTATAAGCCGTACTTGTTTGAAATGACCACTGTAGATGATGAATCTTACATGCATGTATTTGTCACTTAATAATCTGCAACTCCCAACGTACCGCAGAACACCATGACCTCTAATACATTTACTTTGTCAGCACTGATAAAAAGTTAAAAATTAGCTTTCTGCAGACAGATAAGTCCTTGATATTTCCCCCCCAGTTTTTCTATAGTCATTTTACTTACTAAAATTAAGAGAACAGTTATCCCTTATATTTTCCATTATGTTTACCCAAATAGGTAAGCAAATAATGCATGTCTAGATCGGAATTGAAACAGCTTTCATCAAAAGTGGTCAAGGTATACATGTTTTCTGAGATGCTGCCAGGTTTTTCAGAATCTTCCCTGTTCTGTGGGTGACAGCTGGACCACTGGATATTCAGAATCCTAATAAAAGCTTTTTAGTTTGACATTTGAAATAATGTGATAATCATACCTTGAGCTACAGAAATCATGTCACCATAAACAGCTGCTGGAATGATGGGATTTGGCAGGTCCAGGAGATACCTCTTGAGAGCATCTGATAAAGTATGCACATCAAATGTCTCTAAATCCAACGAAGAGGCATCTAAAAGGAAAGAGCAATACTTTTTAGACATAGAAACTGGAAAAATTATACAGGCTCATGATATTAGGCCTTTACACCAAGCCCAAACTGCTAAATTATATCTGGTTTATGGGGAAGAATGTAAGACACCAAGAAACATCTCTGAGATGAACAACACACAGTGCTCAACACCATGCCCAGGCCTTTGGCATCTGATGAGCCAAATGGCTTCCACAGCTGTATGTGGCCTTCTGCCATATACAGTGCAGGGCTGAACTCAGAATACTGGTAGTGACATGCTGCATGTTGGCAGTGTTATGGAACATCAGAATATTTTTGCCATGTCTCTGTTTTACCTGTAAATATTTTGTGCAAGAAGTAAGTACTAATCAAGAGTCTGGGCAAATGCAGCTTCTCCACTTGTAGCTACTTCTATTATGACTGGAAGTTTGATTAACAACTTGGGTCTCCAAGTCTGTGAACATATATGTGAGTACGCTGAAACAAATATGCATGTGGAGAACTGGGTGCTTGGTGTTTTATGCAGCTGTAAGGATTTATCTTGTCAAACCTGATACCCTTCCAGGATAGTTATGACTTGGGCCAAGGTTTGGGAGTGTCACATAAAGGACTACTTGTTAGCATTGGAGCAAGGAACATCATCAGCAAAAATAAAAATAGGAAAATATAGAAATGCTTATTTCGTGCAAGCAAGATTAGGGTTCATCTTAAAACATGAAACTCTGGCACGGTAAAGTCCTAAATGTTTGCAAAGATCCATATTTGGTACAAGAATTTAGAGGTACTAATGCTGATCAACTTTCTAGTCTAGCCAAGTCTCCTGCAAAATAAACTCTGAACCTATTTGGCCAGTTTAAACCAAATTCAATAGAGAGGTAGAAGAATTGGATATGTGGTATGTCTACACATATGGTGAAAAAAGGCAGTTGAGGAGGTAGTGAGAAACTTAGTGCTCCTCGACCTCCTTTCTGTTTGTCCCAAAGCAAGGCTTGCAGTATGAACTCAATTCTTATCAGACACCAAAGACTTTACATGAGAAAAAAACACTATGAATGGCTTGGACGATAAAAATCTCGCAGTGTGGGTATGAATTCTACAAGAGCAATTCTGTGTCAGAAAATCCAACCACAAATTCATAAGAAATAGTTTTCATTAGTTTTGTTGCTCACTGGATGTTTTTTATTTCATAAGCCAACTTAAATCCTGATTCTTTCAGTGTTGGCCTATTCTCTAAAGTATATTCCAAATTATTATAACGGATACATGAATAAGAATAAACTTGTGGTACTCTGCAACTCTTTGGGTGTAATGTCACAAAAAGACCTGAGCTATTTCATCTGCTGAGCTGGCCAGATGCAAGTCAGCTTTGATTTTGAAGCTAGATAGCACTGTCTTGAAGCTAACATGTAGTTACCCAATTAATGTGGAGGGCATATAACCATAAGCACAAAAGTACACTAATGCAGTTCACAACTCTGAGACCAAAGCTGACTTTGCTCTCTGAATTAGCACTCTACTAATTCAAAGAGAGTAGGTGGACGAGATGAGATCTGTCTGTATCCATGCATCTGGACACCCACTGCATTAGCTCTGTCCTGGAAGATTCTGAGCATATCTTAAAGAGACCTCAGAAAGATACACTGTTACTAAAGGATGAAGACCGGTTTTGTTTTCTCAAACGTAATTACATTTTAAAGCATACATGTAAATAACAAGATTTTGATCTCAGGAGACAGATGAACCTTTCATAAATGTACACCCCAGTTTAGAGACTTAAAAAGAGATTCAGGTAAATTAAGAGATACATTCATACTGGTGCCATAGGAAATAAGGATTTATCTGAATTGAAAAATACAATTACAATACTAAAAATATGCCTCAGGCTGCTAGCACCACATGCATATTCCTCTCCCTGCTTGCTGCACTCACATACTTCTTCACTGCCACCACAATCAACAGAGGATAGTATGCTCTTTTGATTTGAAGGAACAGACAACTCATAGAATCATCTCTTGTTAATTTTGTTAACATTTGCAATCACTAAAAAGGAAGAGAGCTAATTTACAGTTTGAGTTTGTTTCCTTTGTCCCTTTGGCAACATGGAATGTAACCAGTTTCATTTTCTAGCCCTTGTACTTTTGTGCTCTTTTCTGCAAATAGAAGGTCACACCCCACTTTGCACCTCAGCTTGAAAAGGCATCGACAAGCACTCCTTCTACAATAGCTCCTGATGTCTCATACTGCAACTCGGTGTTGCCATGCCAGTATATTCTGGCCTGAAGTAGAAGTAAAGAGTACCAAAAAAGAGAAGGAAATATATTTCAGGAAAATTTTACAGGTATGTGATGTTAGTGGTGTAGCTGCATTTTACTGTTCAAAGCCAGAGAACCCAGCCTACTGCATCAACATTAATTCAATTCCCTCTTTCCCTTCCAGAATCATCTCTGTAGCAGGCAGGGAGTGTGCAGCTATTGCCTCTCCACCTATTGGACCAAAAAAATGCATGCACAGAACTCTATGTAAACAAATGACCATTTGTTTACAAAATAATAACCTGCAGTCTTACCGGAATAGTGTATCTTTATCTTGCTTTTGGACAAAATACCTTGTTTTTTCTCTGTACAGCTAGATTGTCAGTCCTTGAAGAAGCAAGTGACCGAGAAAGGATTAAAATAATTATTCTTGGAAAAAACATGCAGTGGAGCCAGGAAAAAAAAGACAACCTCTAAAAGTGAAAAATAACTCTCATCTTAAGTGTAAAAGTTAGAAACCTTTTTTACTTATATTTGACATTTTAATATTTTATTATTCAGAACCAGTACGTATATATAAGCTGAGTAGGTGAGCAAAAAAAAGAGGAGCAGTCTGACAACAAACTCTGTCTAATGCTTTAAGGAAGAGAACTGTACTTACCACATTCAAGAATTGGTCTTAGTTCTGCTGAGCTACTTGAGCCTTGTGTTCCATACAAAGTTGAGCACTCCAGACCTTCAAAACAAAATTGACAGGATACATTAATATTCCATTGACTGCTGCCATGACACAACACGCTTTTGTTTTCTTCAAATAAGGACTTACAGTATAAATTAGTAACATTCTTCCACCACCATCCACCTATCAACTACCACACTATGAAATGTGATTGCTTTTTAAGGCTGTAAGACACCTCTTCGTACATGTGAACTGCTGAGCCTGCAGAATGAGCTGGCCAAGGAAGATCAGAGATGCCAGCAGTCCCACTTACTCTGTACAGCTCTCCATGGGCTGGCTGTAGTATGTCAGGACCAAGAAACAGGTTCACGTACCCCAGGGAAGAAAACAGCTTGCCTGGAGCAATGTGGGAGCTAGATCTTTCTTTACACTCTACATGCCGGCAGGTAACATCAGGTCTTTCAGGTGGATAAGAAGTAAGCAATTTAAGTCAGGCCACCCCACAGGAATGAGATGGGACATGACAAAAATTCTGACACATCCTAATAAGCTTTACAGATTTAACTGAAACTTCTAAGCATGCCTACCCTTTGGCACTCTATGCAGACAACAGAGACAGAGGGCCCCTTCTGTGGGACCTTTGACTATCCACAGAGTTCATAACCTCACAGTGTATGTAGAGTGAGTGTCACATCACTGGTGTAAGGGAAAATGTCTGTATGTGTTACATGGTATTTCTGATAATCCACCTGAATAAAATACACCAATACAGTGTTTTCATGTGAAAGATACTGTTTACAACATAATTACTTCAGAAAAAATAGAAAAGACACAAGGAAAANAGGAGGAGAGAAAGACAGCAAAGAAGCAAGACATAGTAGACGAAAGGGGAAAGCCTCAAAAGGATAGAGACACATCAACATGGGAAAGCATGAGAGCAAAAAACTGGCTGGCTCAGCAAACAGCAGCAATAAAGAACTGGCTGTAATTTTTTTAAATTTTTTTTCCTGCTTTGGGGCAAAACATTATTTGTTTGCCTGTGTATCCAATTCAATGTTATGATGGCATTTCCAAAACCAACTTAGGGTGCTTATCAGTTAGAAAAAACAAAGCAATGCCAAACCCTTTTCCTTTACCTTTCAATAATACTTGTATTAGTTGAGTTATTACATGTCATTGGAGGTAAGCTTTGGTTTTGCTCCCACAGTCCAAGTAACCTCTACTGAGCAGAAACCAATATAACAAACCTTAAATGAGATTATTTAATATCTGTTGAGTAATGTGATGCATTATCTGTTCTGCAAAGGAGACATGCCAGCTCTG
>VZTO01023643.1:0-10748 GCA_013400615.1 Syrrhaptes paradoxus | reverse complement strand
TTTTTTTTTTTTCATAAGTTGTATTTCACAGCTCTGTGTACTATACTAGAACTACCAAACTGGTCTCTCAGCTGCCATTTGTTGTTCAGGTCCGTATCTTCTCAGTTTTCCCATTTCCTAGGTATCCATTGATGTCCAAAATCAGTGCTGCAACTCTAAAAAGTAAATAAAAACCTGCCCTTGCCGACTGTCATATCACAAAGGGTGACGTTCCCACCCCCCCAAACACAGCCACCTCAGCTCAGGTGACTGTTCTAAGTTGCCCATTTAGGGTCTCTCTAGACACAAGGGACATTCCTCTAAAAGGGAATGACTGGCATCATCTTCTCATACTGTGCCTTCTCTTAATGGCTGGAGAGAGAAGCTAAATGCCTGGTCATCTGGAAGTTAGATGCCTGGGTTCAATAAGAGGGCTCCCATCTTCAAAACTGTGCAAAATGAAACTTGTCAAATGTTATTCCCAAATATGAAAAGCGACATTCTCAGCTGAAAAAGAAACTGTAGAGAAACTCCTACAGTGGGTACTTTTTATATCATGAAAGAATCATGTATCTGTCGATATTCAATGCCATAGAAAGATTTTTCCTGTCTCACTGCAATAGTTTTAAATGTTTTATTAAAATGTAGCCTGTCCACTTTAAAGCTAGTCCTTTTTACTTCTCTGTTTACTGTATGTGAGGCTTGTTGTGTGGTGAAGTTTTATTGTTCAAGTTAAATGAGTTTTGTTATAAACTGTGTGTGCAGATCTCAAGTGATAGTCTTTTAATAGATGTCAGATACACTTTAATGTTACTCTCTTTTATTTCGGTAACGTTTTAATTAATTCATACTGATTGAATAAATGTACATTGAGACTTGTTTCCTAATGAGGGCACATTTAGAGGAAAGGTTTTGCATCATTCTGATATCCTGTGGGTAATTATATTCTAATTATATGGTGGGGGGAAAAGTCTATAACTCAGTGCTGATATTGTTCGTTGGACCCAATTAATTACATGCATATAATGAAAGTTCATGATAAGGTTGACTGGCAGTAAGTTTAAAAATCTTTAACTCAATTGAATCCTAGCCTACCAAGAGTATAGAATTAGATCACAGCCAGGGTAAAAACTGGGTATTGGAATGAGATGAGTGTGTGGTGAAGGAAGGTCTCTCCTTATGATACAGCTCCTCTCCCCCCACCCCTTTATAAGGCAGAAAGGGAAAAATGCTAAGAGACATTTTGGCTTCTTTGTTTCCTGCCTTCCTTTACTTTATTCTGTTTATTGATAAACACATAGGATGTTCTAATTTGTATTTATGTTTGTGGAAAAGTAATTAGATTTTTCTATTTCCCACCAAAATAGATACAGCCTTAATGACAAATCAACAAATAAAAGCCTACTATTTAATAAATATATGTTTATTTCATATTGTATGATGATTTTGAGTTTCGTATTGTTTATATGATTCTTACAATGACTTACTTTTTACCTAATTTCTAACATTGGATTTGAAAACTGTAATTAAAACTGTTAATCTTGGAATAAAAAGAAAATTATGGAATAAATTGTAAAACATAAGGTACTCTGGTTATGGTATGAGTGTTACTATATGACAGTTATCACTGTCTCCATAGTAACCAGCTTATTTCAAAGAGGGAGGGTCTGGTGTAATATTGAAGACAAGAAGTGAAAGAAATAAAATTTAAAATTGGATACTTTTCCTTGTGTTCCATTTTCAACTTCGTTGTTCAGCATTCTGGGACAAATTGGTCATCATGAAAAAAAATGAGGAACAACTTTTTCTTTCTTTGCTCTTGTGAATGAGTTTGGCTTTTCTTTTGTCTAATGAAGATGCTTGTAACTTTTTAGGACAAAATCATTTAAGCACAANTTAGGCACATAAAACAATATACACTGCAGATTGCAATTTTTTTATCTAAGAAATGTGCCTTGTGCAACTAAACAATATACGTTATGATTGGTAGCTTCAAACTTTTCTGTAAATATAGCAAGAGTGTTGAGATGCTGTCAAAAAGTAACACAGAATTACAGTTGAAAATATTGTACCAGAATTCTCTTTGACTATCAGTATTTAGAACGACTAGATAGAATTGCTAATGGCTGTGCTATAATTGCAGCATAGCTCAATAGATATTTTTCCCATGTCTGATCATATGTTTTACCAGTGCTCTTTTCCTAGGAGGTAGGTAAACGTCACTCACATAGGAAAGCAGAGATGCAGGGAGAGAAAAAGGAAATTAGCAGTTGCTGGTTGAAGAATGAGCTTTCTTAATCCCTTTTCCAGTTTTTAATCCTAAAATGATTCTTCTGTTTTTATTATAGTAGAAATCAGTTTTAACTCAGTTGAATCCAGACTCTACATAGAGTGCAGAAAGTCAGGGCAGTGTGTAAGCTTCTTTATGAGCAACTCAATCTTTTGAAGTCGAGTACTAGCCTTATTCTGAGTTTCTGAACAAAACCCAGTTATTTGAATATATATGTGCTTCTCTGAGGGGGGAATTTAAATCTAGTTGTTGAATATTAGGTAATGACATAGCAATTGAAACAGGTTTAAAAAACAAAACACTTTTTTCCTTTTCAATTGCATATCATTTTGCAGATTCAGTTCTAAACAGACTTGAAATATAATGATGCGCTTATCTACACTAAGGGCTTTTTCATTTCTTTGAAGTCAGAAGGAAATTAATAATTGCCCTGGAGGAAAATGTGTCTTCCTAACTAATTATCTGTTCAGCAAACACAGTTCAATGTCAAAATAATAAGATGCTGATAAACTGAAATGACAGCCATTCAATCATTTTAAGTTATATCTAGTTGCCTGCCCACAAGTCATCTCTACTGTCTGTCCTTAAGTTTATTCCTTACATTCTCTCCTGTTGGAATTTAATGTATTTTTGCTTTCAAAATTCTTTTCCAACTCTTTTATCTTTCTTGGATGATATATATAATTGTCTGCTACAGCCCAAGTTCATTTTAGGTTGCACATTAAGTTAAATGTCTTGGGCCCTACTCTTGGTGCATGTTGTTGCATATATTGGATGTGTGCAACGTGTAAAGGAAGTTATCTGCAGCCAGCTGAGAGAACTGAGGCCAACATGCTAAATGAGACACCCTTGATTGTGATTTTAGTGTGTAATTCTTTACATCTTTATTAAGACATGTTAAACAAGCAATACAAAGTGTATATAGATGAAGTTATGATGTTCAGAACAGTCTTGTGGTCAGCTGTTTTGGAAGGTATTCTCTAATGACATTGCTTCCATTCCAGCCTTCTCTTTTTTCCATGTATTTTGGTTACTGGTATTATGGGTGACCAAATATCTCCTTCTGATTGTCATAATGGGATTTTTTTTTTCTTAGTTGCAAATGTTTCTTTCAAGGCAGCTTTCAGATAGAATCCTTATCTTTCCCTTATAGCATGAACATGTGCAGCTCACTGAACAGTATTTTTGCTGGTGAATTGGCAACTAAACTTGTCCACAGGATGGCTTTCAGCTTCAGTCCATTGCTGTAGAGCTGGGTATTGTGCTACAGTTCTAAGAGCTTTCGGGGCACCAATGGTACCAATGTGGTGTCCTAATATTGGCCCCTCTGATTAGTATGTACACAGGGTTAGAGCTGGAAATATGGAGAAAATTTTATTAAAAAGTTGGATATGATACCTAATAGATATTACAGATAGATTTTTCCCTAGGGACTTGGGGTATTCGTGTGTTTTTTCCAGTTTTCAGGGTGTCTGGATCTTTGATTTTCTTTGGTTACTGTGTAACTGTGGACAGAAATGGTACAAAGTGGAAATTTTGTACGCGAGGTCTGGTATACCACTTAGGTTTACAAAATGACAGTCACTGCATATTAAAGCACAGGTTTTGCATCCCTTGAAGATTCCTGTGTCATTAAAGAAAATAGCACTAGGGAGTCATGGAGCAACTTTCCTCCAAGTTCCTGAGAAAAACCCAAAGCATTAGTTTGGTTTTCAAGTCATATATTTGAACTTCGATAGCCTTCATCCTGCAAGCATTTGAGGATACCTCTACACAATATTCCGTGCATTCCATCTGATCTTACATGACCAGATTCCCCTGATCAATATCTTTCAAGTTCAAGTTTCAGAGTTCTAATTTTTTTTTTTAATAAGTGTTTCAGTTTATGCATGTTAAGATAGAATTTGGTTCTATTCTTATGCACCCCTAACTCCAAGTTGGGCTTTAGGGTATACACCACATCTGAAGGCATATAGTAGAAAAGAAGTTATTATCATACAGAAGTAGTTTTCAGTAGTTACTTCATAAATTGTGTGATGGTATTAACCATTCACTAATAGCTTTGCAGTCCTACCTCATGTATAAAATAAATTGTTTTAAATAATCTCAGCTGTGCACAAAATAATCCAGAAAAAAAATTGGTTTGCAATTATGGATTAAGAAAAAATGTGAGAAAATGCAACTTTTGCTGCACTGGTACTAGATTCTGTGTCCGCAGTGAAATGTAAAGGGGCAACTACAAAGTTATCATGTCGTGATTCCTTGTTCGGTGTCACCAGCTATTTTGGAAGGTATTCTCAGCTGACATTGTCTCCATTCCAGTCTTGTCTTTTTCCACATATTTGGCTACTAGTATTATGGGTGACAAAATACCCCAAGAATGTAAAGAGGTAACTAAAAATTTAAAGAGCTACTAACTATTAGTAAGCCGTTAGTTACTATTCATCTGTTTTCTTATATCAGCTATGATAAGAGTATGACATCTCTAAATGTTGGTGTTTTGTGTAAATGAAGAGGCTGAACCTCTGTATAAAGAAACAGTAGAAATACTTCTTGAAGATGAATTTTGTCTAGATTGTCAATTATAGTAGAAGAAAGCTTTTTAAATAAGATTCCTCTCTTCAGATGAGGTTTGAAAGACTTGGAAGAAAAAATAAAAAGAATACTCCCTGTGTACACAGTATCTCTTTTTACTATTAAAAAGAGTATAGTCCTCAGGTTTTAACATCTTTTTATCTTGTGATGGAATGACCCCACACATACTTCCCAGAATGTAAGTTATATAATATGAAAGGCAAAACATTGGGAAGTCCGGTTGTGCAAATGTGTAAAAAAGCACCACGTACGCTTGTTGTTAAGTACAACTGCTGTAAGGTATCGTTCCTCATGTGCACTCTCTCCATACCCCTTGCTGTCCCAGCCTAACATTCTCTTTCTCCAACAGACGCTACCCACTTTAGGAGGTTTGCTCCCTGAGGTGCGTAACAGGAGACGTATGTGTACGCACGAGTACTAATGGATCATGATTTTGTACATTCTTCTTCCTATGAAAGTGCATTTTGGGGCTGAACTAGGAATCTAGATATGGTATTCTGTGTTGTCATTTGAAAGACCCTGTCTTATTCATCAATTATTTGTTCTTATTTGGATGAATAAGGGATAGACACAATTAAATAATTCTTATCTGACAGTGATCTCTCTGGAGCAATACTGAATGGTAGAAGCTCCAATTAATGGATATTGACTTCAAAGTGTGAGTTTAAGGGGAGAAAAAAAGGCATGAGAGGTGCAAAAATGGGTGGAAAACATTTTGTTGTGGTAAGTACTATTTGAAAGGTATGTGCTCTGGCACATAACAAAAGAACAGAAAAGCTTGATTCTTTGAGCCGTCAAAATGTACAATACCTCTAAAAATCTCAAGATCTCTATCAGCCTCATGCATGCTCACTAAGTAAGATGGTTCAAAAATACATTTATCATTTTGTATGCTTTAATTAACAGTCTATTAAATACAGCACAACTGTTGTAGAAACATTTCTTACCTTGAAAAATATTTTTTTGCATTTTGTAAAACCATTAATTCAGTGCATGTCAAATTTTTCTTAACATTGCTAGAATTTGTAGGCACAGATGATTTTATGAAACTGTTATTATCTCATTAACAAAATGACACTGTTTATTTCCTGAGACTCTTGGATAGCTTAGTAATGTCACAGTTCCTGAAAGTTAGTTATTCAAACAGTTATGTACAACTGGATTAGAAAGCCAGCTTTCTATTTCATATATAAAACAAAGTATTTCAAGAATATTTAAAAGATATTTTTTAATAAAATGGTAAATATTTTAGTGTTCCATTAATAATTTATTTAGTAGAATTAAGATATGGATTATTACATTATTTCATACAAACTGTAAGTCAGATCTTCACTAGTATGACCTGTATCTAAAAATTGTAGCTTATATGACTCTAGGACAGCTAGAATCTCCGATCAGCTTCTTCAGAAATGTTTCAGAGAGTACTACTGGTAAATGCGGTGGCATATGTAGTAGCATCGTATGCATACAAGATGGGTGAGATGTAATTCTTTACTTGTACTTTCTTCAAAAATCATAATTGAAGAAGCAGACCCTCAATGATAATGAGGTCAAGTATCCACATTTGATTTTTTTTACTAACACTCTAGACAAATCTGTATAATTAATATACTTCTTCCTTCACATTGTGTGAAGTGTGTGGTCTAGTGTTGTGTAATCACTGCTTAGGTCAAAGAATTGTTTTGCTTAAGGGACAGGTGATATAAATTGGAGAAGGAATGTTGCTGATGCAGCAGCCAAAGGGCCAGTGCCAGTTGAGGGCATTTGCTGCTGTGTGTATCATGCTGGAACAAAAAAAAAAAAAAATCCAAAATTTTTCTTGAGGTAATTTTTTTTTGCATTTTGCTTGTAAATTATTGATAACAGCAGGTTTGGGCATTGTGGTAAGCATCCTTTATATAAAGACAGTTCTCAGCAGTGTATAAATACTTTTCCTTGAAGTAATGGCATGAGAGATGCAAGATGATTTTTAGTGCCACACTTTATAAGAAAGCCTCTTTTGAACAATGTTTTTTTAACCTCTCTAAATGCACATAGTGTGCTGGATCTGTTCCTTTCTGTTACCTTTTTCTTTGACCTACCACAAATATGTTGTTTAGCTAAGACTTTTTGTAGACTTTTAAAAAATTTGCTCTCCATCTCTGATTGTTGACAGAAATAAGTTGTTTGTGGGGTTTTTTTGTTTGTTTTTTTGTTTTTTTTTTTTTTCACTAGCTGTGTATCTGCATTACTGACATCTAATTTGATTTTTTTAAGATGTTGCACTATTCAAGAGTCAGATTTGGTCATAATGTAAAATCCTGTTTAACATGCTATGCTTACTTTTTATAAAAGTATATTTGCAAAGCTGTTTAAAACCTCAGAGCTGCTTCTTACATACATAATGAAGGATGAAGCTTCCTTCATGCTGCTTTCTTACTCTCTGACGTTGGCATGAACCAATACTGTTGTGCATTAATGTTTTTATTAGTGCACAAATGTTACTCTGTAGGCCTCATCCTAGTTCTAGTTTCTAAAAAAATCATAAAATAAATAAGTGCAGAGTCAGTGATTTCTTAGACAGCTATATGGACACTGCTTGTCTGTGTTCTGAAGGTAAGGGCTGAGGGGAATGGCTCTGATTGCTGTTACTGCCTCTGTTTAAAGTAATGATACTGTAGGCTAGCCTCTTGGAACTCCTCTTGAACTGATCAAGTTACTCAAAGCGTCCAAGAGCTCAGTTAACTAACCTCTTAGGAGTCTCACTGCATATGGGAAATAGTGTACATTCTGTTGTTTTTTTGTTTGTTTTTTTTTTTCTTCTGTGGCATGGGTTTGTTACTCCTCCTGTAGGAAATGGGATAAGATTGGCACAGTTCTCCAAAGCAGCCTGGGATGACTTGGCCACTGTTTGCATAAGGACTAGACTGAGGCTGTGTCACTCTGCAAATTTAAGGAAACCAAAAATGGTATAAAAACGGTGAAGAGCCATGTCTGCGTTACAGCAATACTAGGAAGGCACTGTATTAAGCTGTGAGCTATTCCCTCCCCGCCAGAGGATGTGTCGATGATTCTTACCATTTCAAACTGCTCCAGAGAGTGGAGTGGGTTAATTGCTAGTGCAGTCCCTGAGGCTTTGTCAGAGGTAGCACAGAGATTGGTTTGGCCTGGTGGGGAACGTAAATGGCAACGTTTAATGAACTGCTTACTGAGTGCAGTTGCAGGGGGTGCAACAGTGTCCCCCGTGCTCCTCTTCAGTGCAGCAGCTTTGTGCCAGCCCATTCCCCTGACTGGTTTAACACCTCCTTGCACTTGTGAAGTGAGGATAGTGACTGGGGTGCAGTTGGGACTGGGGACACAGATTCTATTTGATAAACATCTGCTGTCTTAATTTATGGTACATTTTTGGACAACTTAAAGGGCATGCGGGATGCAGTTTGTAAATAGGATAAATGAGATGCAAAGAGCAAGGACTTTTTTCTTCATTCAGGGTTCTCTGAAATGACCTGACAACAGTTGAAAATATGATTACAGCAACATAATTCTGAGCTTTCCTCTTTCAAATAACCATCTGATTGTGCTGTGATGTTCTTGAAGCATCCAACCTTTGCTAACAGTTAGGATGAAATTCTGATAAATTACTGATCTCTTATCAATGTGCTTATTAAACAATCAAGTATTTTGTATGATTGGCTTTCAATTTTCACAATGCCATCCTGGCAATATCAGATTATCTTTTCACATCATTGCATTAATTTGTGTTGTGACTGAACACTTTTCAACTATCCATTGCCTAGTCACTATGGAATGTCCAGGCACAGAGATAGTTGTTATGTAAGTGGCCAGCCGTTGTGTACGAACTTGACTGAGATCTCATTTCCATTAAAGCAGAATCTGACACAACTCTCTAGTCAAAAAACAACTTTGTGGAGGCACAGTCTCAGTTACAGTTGCATAGCATTATATTATGTGTTAAAGTGTTCCATTTTCTCCTTTTCTCTTTTTTTTAAAGGAAAGACAGGCAACAGTGAAAAAAGAAAAGACTTGCCCACAGCAAATGAACAAACTAGGAGAACGGAACAAAATGCAAAGAGCAAATTCTGTCACCGTAGATGGACAAGGTCTTCAGGTGTGATTATTGTTATTTTAATTTTAAGGAGATGCTGCTAGGTGTATGGAGACAACGACAGAGTGAGCAACATTTAAAGTGAAATATTTCCTATACATTCACTCTTCTACTTCATGTTTGCATATTAAAAATATAATAATAAAGTTCTTCCATCAGTGCAGGAATCCTACGGTGCAAATCTACTCCTCATGTGATTGGTAGGATTTCCTAAGACATTGAGAGAGGGAAAACTAGCTCTAAAACATTTGTATTGTGTTTTAATAAATGAAACTAGATTGTGTTAGTATCTGTCACATAGCACTGTGTGAATTTACATTATAAATCTGAGTCTATGTCTTGAAAACTGTTCTCTGTTCTCATTTGGACCTGTTAATTAATAGATGTAGAGTAGACTTCAACAATATATTTATCCAGGTATTTCCAAGTATGGTATTTGGCATATCAAAATTAAGAGTGGAGGGAAGCAAGGTGGTTTTAGTAATAGCGATATTTAAAAGTCAAAGTGTTTTCTACTTGAAAGAAAAGCCTCTGTGTGTGTGATGAGCACGTTCTTCTAGAGACATGCCAGCAGTTCTGCCTGAACTGCTGAATTTTCCTTTGAGATGTGAGTACTTTTGAGTAAAGTCAATGTTCACATGTATGATGATATTTGTTTATTTCCTCAGGACTTCAATGATCATCATAACAATGTAATAATCATTTGATGTACATAGTTTACTGTTCTCTGTATCATTTGTTGTGTTGCAATTGAGATTCAGTAAAATGTACAAGATTCCATTTCCATATATCCAATGCTCTATATCTCATAATTATTTCGTGATATACCTTACTGTGTCAGGATAGAAAGGCTTTTTTATTGTTTCATCTTTTTACATTATTGAAACATTCTTTTTATGACAACCCAAAGGAAAAAAAAAAAGCAAGAAACAAACCCAAACCCTAAAACCTATGCAGTCACATGGCTGTTCTGTTGATGGTCTATAGAATACTACAGGGTTTGTTATCCGTGGCTTTCAAGGTTCTCCTCCTGCACTTACCATCCTCACAGGCTGCATTACTATCCAGATCATCTGTGACAGAGCATGAAGCAAAAAGACGAGAATATTAATTGAGAGAAAGCTCAAGTTCTGGCTGATCAGTCACAGTATGAAGAGTTGTTCTAACAGTTGTTAATAAACTGGTGCTAGAGGAGGCACGTGGAGTTTTCTAACTCTTGGGTGATATCTGTGCCATCCCAGTGAGCCCGACTGCTCTGGAGGAACACCTTCGGCATCTCCTTTGGTAGCAGCACCATGTATCGTTATGAATTTTGGTTTTGCTCCAAGCATTCGATTGCTTTTGCTCATAGTATATTTTCAGGTATTTTTAAGCCTCTGTTTCCTACTCATGAGATACTGTGCCTGGGATATAGTGCAGTTAGGAGCCTGTTCAGAATATCAGACTCCTAACACCACCGACTCTTGCACACATACACTTAAATTATTGAAATTTCTGCTCTCAGATAATTATAGCATAAGATTTTCTAAAATTTTTTTAGTGTGATCCAAAACTCATGGTTTGTCTTCTCTTTCCACAGTGAATCCAAAGCCTGGGATTCATCATTGCTTTTATTAATTATTGCTTGAGTAGGAGAGAAAGAGAGAGTGAGGACTTTTTTTAGGCTTAGGGTTTTGTTCTTTTTTTTTTTTCCTCTCAAATGGTATAATTTTGAGGCTATTTCCACAAAAATGTAAGATTCCATAAATATAACTGGTAATTAATGTTAGTATTTTTCCT
>VZTO01023642.1:62670-92841 GCA_013400615.1 Syrrhaptes paradoxus | reverse complement strand
CATGTTTTGGAGGGAAAAAAAAAAATCTGTTTTGTCAATAAGCAGATTTTGAGGCAGAAAGGGATGTGTTTACAGATAGTTTTCTCTTGGTTCTTGCTTCCAGCAACCTGTGCTGGTTGGAAGAAATCCAGCCCTCAGCACTATTGCTGGAATGAAGAGGACTGCCTTTAGAACTGGTTTTACATTCTTTCATTAAAATTAATTTCTTTTTTTGCTCTCCTCAGATTTGGTAATTACCTCCTCAGTTTCTTGATCAACTGATGAGGAAAAAATTGACCCGCTCTCCATCAAAAAAGCTTCTTTGCATTGTAGTAGAAGCAGCAATAAAATCCCCTGTTCTAATGCAACTTTGATTTAAACATATACGTGTTTATCCCCTCTGAAGAGCTGTTAATGCCTCTATCCTCCATCACTGCAGTAATTGCCATGATTTAGGTGCCACAATAAAATTAACACAGGTTATGAGGAGCTACCATATGCCACATGTGTACATTGACCAATAAAAACACATCCAGCCATAACCAAATCCAGCTGTGGGGAGGGAAATGTCTTGTGTTACAGCTACTTAAAGGGATTATTTTGAAAGGCAGACTGGAGCTTTGGATCCTGTCTTGTAGATCAGCGCAGGCAGAATGCAGGCAGGAGCAAAGGGATGGCAATGCATCTGCACCTCTGAAAATCAAGCTACTTCTTGAAGAGTCTATAGAGAAACCAAGTAAATTGTTGCAACTTCATTAACTTCAGCAATTTCCACCACTTAAAGATCAGCTCCAGAGTGTCCGAGGCGATTCGTGAGTAATCTAAACCACTGTATAAAGTCAATATTTCCTCCTTTATGCCAGTGAGATGCTGTGAGAAAGAACCTGGTATACTGAGAGTATTTTGTGATCTAACTCCCAGCGATTTTAGTAGGAATTAAATATCTAAATATCTAATCTGAGCCTAATATTGTTAATGTAATTAGAGGTCATTAGTCAAAAAGCACTAGCTTGGAGCAAAGCAAAAATTAATGCATCTACTGTGGCTATAAAGTAGGCTGAAGTTTATTAATTTAGTTGTGCCTTAGACCTTGACCTTTAATCTTTGCCCCGATGTTCAAACCCTGATCCAGCTTTTGTTGTTGTGATTTGTTTTACATGAAACCATTGCAAAGCATAAAGACATAGAAGAAGACATGCACCAGAAGTCCCAGCGTCATCATGCCTTTGTTCATGCTCACAGGGAAATCCAACACACATAAGCTTAAGATCTGATATCAGATCACACACTGAGTGCTCCCCTAGTCCTGACTGTATTTCATTTAGTATTTGATTGCATCCAGTAATGCTAATGAGGACTAACAGATTTACAGACGAGAGTATGGGATAGATGCTATAACTTCCAGTTTGGCATCTTGACAACACACAGGAGTGAGAGCAGCTCTTATTGGACTACAATGCATTGGTTGCCATGTCTTATTTAGTGACAAACCACGCACAAATGTCTACATCCTTACCGAAACACACATTCCTGTTGATGAAAGTTGTATGACAGCCAAAGGCTGAGCCCGAGAAGCAGCAGGTGCTATATCTGTTGCAACATTTTTTGATGGATTTAAGATCTAAAGGAATGAAAGAGCAGTTTGCAGAAGATACTCCTCGTTGTTGGGTAGCAGGTGCAACATGAGATTGGTGACAGAGCAGCTTGTGATAAGGTGTAAAAGGTTGATAACAGGGGCAGCATCATCAATGGCCTCAGGGTGGATTCATACAGCTGGTCATCCTCCAAGCATGGAGTGACTGGTGGAGGCTTCTCTCACTACCATTATCCATTCACGTGTCTCTGTTGTGGGTAGGGAGCAGGTGTAAAAGTTATTCTATAGGAAGGGAAAGAAAAAAGGTGAAAATACAAGTTCAAGGACACAGCTACAAATGATATCAGATCAAGTAGGTGTCACCTTGTGAAGTAAAGCTGCTGGTCACACAGCTTGAATTCAGGGGAGCTACCTCTGCTAAATCACCGGCATGAACAAAGGCTTGCTGTAGACTCTTCGTACATGGAGCCAAACATATGCTGAGCACGGCTGCCCAGGTGACAAGCCTCCTGGACGAAGTGAGCAGAAGAAAGGAGTGACAAGTGTGGTACTTCACTGCTGCGTGAGCCAGTGGAGCAGTTGTTTCACATTATGAAGAACTGCTGTGAAAGCAAAAAATTGATAAATTGAATATATAATATTAAATCCACATTGAGGTCAATGAAGTTTATTAAAAATATATTATGCTTGCTATTTCCTCAGTTAATTTCTATGCACTTTAAGCCTTGCTTTCATATTTCCGTTTCTCTTAAGGAGTATCATTCTGTGCAACCAGATCACAACCTCTTAGGTAGACCTGTGATATTGACTTGTTTTATAAACCCCTTTGGACCTCAAGTATTGATTGTCGTGCTTCATTCAGAGTGTTGACTTTGTATATTCAATGTCATCTGTGCTATGAAACAATCAAATATTTACATAAAAGGTCATGTTATTGCTAGAACTGTGGTGTGTTCCTCTGAGCATTGGCCATGAACATTTGCCAGTGGTCAGAGCCTATTTCCACATAGAAGCAGCCACAGCATTGAAGAAATGCTTAATGAGATCGTTCTATAATGAGTGAAAGTTTTGCTTCTCCTCACTGTGGGGGACAGAAGCAAAGGTCGCTTATGGAAAGAAACAAGAACCAATTTTTAAATGAACATGCAATTCTAACTCCACAATATTCAAGTTTCATCTGAAAATGAGGTTTCCACCCAAGTCTGAGTCACAACATTAGAAATTTTATAGCCAAGAAAACATAATTTTTTAAAATATATTCACAATGTCTAGGAAAATTGCTTCCAAATCCTGCCACTGAAAAAGATCATGACTGCAAGCCTAAAGGAATTCTGACACAATGAGATTCCCCACGTATTTTTTTTAAGAACAATTTTACTTCGCTGGAACAGAGTACGAAGAGGAGAAATGGTTATTAAAACTGCTGAAACCTTCAGTTCAGGATCGGGTTTTCTTTTGGGTGGATGTTCCAGTAAGTCATGGGACTTGATACAGAAGCAATTTGGTCAAGTCCGGATCAAACCCAGTCGTTCCCATGTCACCCTCTCCTACCGAAGGAAAACACCATTCTGCCTTCACACATCATTCACTGTAAGTACAGCGCTCCAAAGTCTTTTAAACTCGAAACTGAGCTTATCTACACTGTTTGAAGCTTATTAGAGCCACTTTCCAGCTGTGCTATGCTGATCCATGGCAAGGGTAAAGAAGAACAGCCGACCAAAACAAATCAGTGTCCAGGCTTTTAATTTTCTCTCCGTGATGACTTGAGATGGTCTCCCATGGAGAAGCAGCTACTGATAAAAGCTGTTCTAGCCTTGTGGGGTCAACAAGGCCAGCAGAGATGACACCATTATTCCTTTCCTGGAGGGCAAAATCTCCTCCTTCAAGTCGGGACAGGTTAGAAGATAAGATCTTTGAGAAAGCAGTGTGTAAACTATCTGAAATGTCTGGGCTAATATAAAAGCTGGAAAAGAAAAAAAAGTCTATTGGGACAATAACTGCAGCTTTCTTAGTGTCTACATAAAATTTACTACCTGTTGGCTGCTATTGGAATATGGAGAAGTCATTTTTTTCCTGGATGATTTTAGAAAAAAATCTTGAGAATCTCCTACCTGACTACTGCTTTTGGAAAACATAGCTATATTTTCCAAATAGGTCAACAAATGTCGGCTTTTAGGAAAACTCATGTTCATGCTGTGCTGCTGCTGCATCCCAGCCCTGTGTTGGATGTACCAAATTTGGGATCAACCCTCATCTCAGACTGTGATGCAAACTGTTTGCCAGAGGAGCGTCTCCATCCTGCAGAAATCTGTGTATTGAGAAACTAGACTGAGACATTAAAGGCATGTGACCAAAGTCCCCACAGTGAAATGTTAGTGCATTAAATCCCAGCAATGCTGGATGACAGAGCCATCCCTGTGTCAGTTGGTACTTTGTAGAGATATTTCACAGCCAAATTCATCGTCGTGATTTATACGACCATAGAGAAGAGAGAGGTATGAACAAGTTGCAAGGAGATCTTACTCATGGGACTACCATGCTAGTACAGATTATCGAAAATAGAAGACAAGGGACAAATATGTTGTCAGTGGAGATTGGTTTGGCTTTTTTTTTTTATTAGCTGTGTCATTTTGAGTCGTTGAAGGAATTTAGAAAATAATTGCAAATATGAATCACAATCCAAACTCAATTTCTTATAAAGAGAAACAGCTTTATGCGGTGTAATAATATATAGGTAATAATCTAAGAACCAGTAAAACAATAATCTGTAAAGCTGTACGGCTAAGAGAAACATAAAGATTGAATACCATTTTATGTGCTTTAGCAAATGATGACTCAATGTCTGGCATACAGCACAAGTCTAAAGCAAAACCTGGAGTGCTACAGAGAATTTGTGGGTGCCATCCAAAAAGTGCTGCGTGTGTTCCAGGGAAAGTCATCGTAAGTTATTTCTCTGACATAACTCCAGGAAATTTGTAGACACTCACAAAGTCCTGCAGCTCCAAGTCACGGTAGGTAATCCTTCCAAAACCCATCTTCCATGTGTCACCATCATTTACTCTCCCATTGACAACATATATCCAGGAAATGAAGTCAGAAACCAAGAGGATACCCAAACCTCTGCTCTAAACCCATTATTGTTATTAATAACAAACACACTGTGTATAAATATTATGTGATGTTTTTCTCCTAGTGTATATAAAGCGGAAAATCTGTGACAGACCAAGGACCTGAACCTGCAATCCTGAAACTGGTCTTTCCAAGAAGGCCTTCCTTCTTCACACACACTCTTTTTTTCCCACGGAAGCTGGAAAAGAGGATGGAAAAGACATCGCTGGAATTTAGACAGTTGTTGAAAGCAATGTCTAAGTAAAAAAAACCAACCAACCAAACAGAAATACACCTCCCAAACTCATCTGTCCAACCTCAGTGTTGAACAGATGGCGACAGTGCTAGCAGAAACTTCTCACACAGTTTTATTAGTAAGTTGAAAGGCATTTGGATAGCAATCACCATCATCAGCATTTTCACAAGCCCTAGAAATTGTAATCAGCTTTTAGAGAGCAGTTGGCTTTACATCTTAATTGAGAATGGATGTGTTTGCCTTATCCACGCAAAAGCTAGAACACTCTGTCACTGAATCTTTAACAGGGAGTTTGACTACACATACCCAGCTTTTTGAAGCAGACACTCATTCAGAGACAAATTCCCCTTGCATTCATTCCGTATATCCCTGAAGTTAGTAATGCCTCTGGAAGAATTTCATTTAGATCTGTCTCTGGAAAAAAAAGCGCTTCTGGGTCAGGTTTTTTTTGTTGTTTTTTTTTTTTTTTTAATTTCATTTTTAAAATCATTTGGTGGCCAGAAAGCCTGCTATCTCACCCCAAAGAACATAACTTTTACCTGTCCGCATTTTTATTTAAATTTAAGCCTGAAATACAATGCACCAGTAGCTTATTTAAACTACTTCATTCCTTTTGATATATTACATTTTTCTTCCACGCTCCTTAATTGGCAGGACATAAATAATGCTCCATTCCCATTTAACTTTGCACTGTTTGCATACATTCTTCTATTAAGCTTTTTTTTCTGTGTGTTGTTAAGGTTCTTGTTTTTTTGAAGGGGAGGGGTGGTGTTTGCAAAACAATCGCATATTTCAAAATTTTCCTGAGAAAGATGAAAAACGCCATTCCTGACCTGAAACCAGCAGATGGAGCCATGTCAGCTTCCTACGCAGCAGAATCCATTCCAGCAGAATCCATTCCCCTTCCAAGCACTGAAGGCATCTCCATCACGGACGTATTTTTCAGCTGGACACAAACCACCTGGCTGTTCCTGCAGAACCTTCGACCATACCTCACCGTTATCACCGCGACTGTATTTAGCTATGACAGAAAGGGATTTCTGCAAGGAACAGGCGAGATATTTCATAGCAACAAATCTGTCAAATGCCTCTGCGAGAGCTCAGCTAAGAACCCAGCGCCAGGACTCAATATCCAACCCACCCATATGCATATGGCATCAAATCGTGCAGCCAGCCTAGCAGGATTTAAAAGCCAAGAATAGGGATTTCTGACCCTGATGAAAGCAAGCAACGGTGGATTCCCAGTGCTGGCGAAGCAGTGGGGATCAAGAACCCTACTCCAGAGATGCACTTAGTAAAATCCAGGACTCCTGGAGCTTTTCACATAAAAACAAGGAAAGGCTGAGGGACAGGAGAACCTGAGGTGGTGACATCCCTGCCAGTGGTAACATCTCTCCCATGCTCCCATCAGAGTTTCTACTCGTGGAAGCAAAATGGAGCGATGATTGCTTTACCTCTTCTTCCAAAGGGAAAGAATATCTACTCAGAATTTGGGAAGGGACCAAAAACTCTGGCTTAAGGCATAAACTCTGTTCTCTTAGTGCAGCAATGGTATGAGCCCTTTGACAGCATAGGCAGGGTTTCTTCAAAAAACCTCTCAAGTGGATAAAATTGTGGATAAATAGTTGGACTAGATGATCTTGTAGGTCCCTTCCAACTAACTATCCTATCCTATCCTATCCTATCCTATCCTATCCTATCCTATCCTATCCTAATTCTATTCTATAATCTATGCTTTCTTAGCCTGGATCAAATTCCAGTCCCATGCAAGTCGTTATCCTAGCTGCCAATTCCTATGATACTCTGCACGATCACAGAGGTCTGCTCATGTGGACGTAGTGGTAAAACCAAAACCTTTCCCCTGAAGTCAATCACCAAAACTCCTGTTCATTGTGATGAACGATATTAAGCCATACAATGATTTTGCAGCACTAGATAATAATCTGCACATGTTAAACACCAAAGCTGTGAGCCATCCAGCCCCCACAATGGAAAGCTTATTAACACATTGGTGTGCTGAATCCCAGTACCTAGAGAATGTGCTTACTTTTCTATTCCTCAGACACATGATAATTTAATACTTTGGACAATATGTCAGTACTAAATCAAATACTTTCCCCTGACTGTGCCACAGGGCATGTTGTTGATTGACAGGCAGCAAGACAGATACACCTTTCCATTCCTACCAGCAACATGCTCATTTTTATTTGCAGATGATTAGGGAATAAAAAGCAGCTGATTTTTCTAGTTAATGTCAAAATACAGCAGGACAAACTTTGCTGTTAGGCACTTGTGATTTCGAACTCCAATCTTAAAGAAAGATAAGATGTGGATAATAAAAAAGGTAGAGTGAAAGTAGCAACCCAGATCTTTGGCTCTGGCTCATCTGTGTAATCAGGGAGGAAAAGGAGAATGAATAGGAACTGCTATATTGATTGCAACAGGTCATTTTTTTAAAAAAAAACCATGGTAAAATCTCAGCCCCCCCAGCAAAAGCTGCATTTTCAGCAGTGTTTGGGGTGACAATCTGTGCTCCATGTACTTATCAGTAAGTTTACTGTGTTTGGGTAAAGCATAGGGGTAGATTTTGAGACAGGATGCCTACATAAGTATTAGTTGCGACTATTTTTATAGCTTGAACAAACCATTATCGCCTCGTTCGTTTAACTCCAATTTCACAACCTATTTTTTGGGGAATATTCTCAGCTGCTAAAAGTCTCACTTCACCGTCAGAAATCGTCCTGCCACAACATCTGACTGCATCTGAATGCACATAAGTCAGGGCAGCGCTGGGAAGGTGGAAGACCCCTGAGGCTTCACCTGAATGCCAAATACAGGCAATCAGACCGCTCACAGCACTCGGAATTACCAGCGACACCCCCCTGCTTCGTTAGCAGTCAATGGCTGTTTCGGCGCTGGAGGTTTATACAACGCTTTCTTCTGAGTTCCAGTTTCCCTGGGAGTCCTGAGCTGATCAGTTCAGCTTCTTTTCCGTGGTTAAATGAAGCAGAAAGGAAGCTGGAACGCACCAGAGGGCCATGCGGTGCTGCTAAGCCCTGTCTCCGCTGCCTGAGCATTGTCTACAGCAGCGTTCCAGCGGTTTCGCTATTAGCTGAACCGGCGGGGATGATTTCAGTCATTTCCTTGGGCTCTGCGTGAATGATAAAACCAAAATACGGACTGAAGCAGCAAGGGGATTGCAGATTCTCTGCATGGATCATGTGCAGGCTTGGAAAATGACTTCAACTGAGAAACAATATTATTACCTACTATAGATTTTTTTGCACAGTAAAAAATGAGGGACAGGTTGCTGTTCTCTTTAAGAGCAGCCACCAGAGGCAGGATCAGACCTCTCATACCTCTGTTGGCTGTGTTCTGAGTAGACTTAAGTAGCCTCTGTACCCTACCTGAGCTGAAAGCTTCCCACTTAATTCCTGAGAAACTCCTCCAACGTGTAAGCAACAAAGAAAATGCTGGTGCTTGGTTCTCTGCTGGTTGGATATATTAATTCATCCTTCCACATGGATGAGACCACCCAGAAGAAGGGCTGGAAAGGACCAGAATGATGCAGTGTTTAGTCATAAGCTAATAATTTGAGTATTCTGCAATCTTCAGGTATTTTTAGCATCTCCCTACCGTCATGTCTACGAACAATAATAAAGAACACACTTTCAAATATCCTTCCATGGCTCTGCAAACTGCCACTGTGCACCTACCAATGCGTACTGTGATGGATCAATAGCATGTGTAAAAGTATATCATTAGTAATTTTTTTCTGAGAGAGACAAATGGCTGGATATTTTTAAACATACAAAATTCACATGCACACAATTATTCAACCTCACAGAAGGCACAGAGCTGTACAACCCAATTCTGTATCAAGGCTGATGGCATTTGATAATGTTCTGCTTCATTACAAAGGTCAGCCTTTCAAATTCACTTCTTCTCCAGCTCCTTTCAAACCATGACATTCTCATTAAGTAAATGCAGAGCCTTCTCTTCTAGTTCTCATTAACAATAACAAAAATGAAGAGCATTCCCCTTAGAATTAACTCCAGAGACAGCACTGGACATGAAAATGAAGCTAAGTGACCAACTCTCACCAGTATCTCCAGTACAGATAACGAGGTGGGGTGCTGGGACAGAATAGCTGTTCTTTGGGATACTAAGGTACAATCCAACAGAACCTATTGCTGGATGAAAAGTCTGAATTACACTTACTGTAAGAAGACCTCAGATAAAAATTACACATTAATGACAGCAGAACTGTTTACCTACCCACTAAGCACCAACTCAGGCTTCATAAGGTAGAAAGACCAAAGAATAGCACTTCCCAAAGGGTTTACTTTTGCCTGGAGTTTTTATCCCTGTTATGCAGCAATTTGGAATGGCATCTGTTCATCTTTGCCATTTGCACTTTTCAAACACAACAGATAATAACCTTTAGTAATCTTAAAATATAACACCATAAGAAACAGGAACCTAGACAGACCAAAAAAGTTAGGCTAGAAAAATAGATTAACCAAAAAAATATAAAATAGTGTTGTCCTACAGCAAATGCTGTAAGTTACAAATTTCATCACAGAATCCAATATTGATATCTAATGGATGGAGAAGATGAATCTTAAAGCACAAACATTTAATAAGGAAGAAGTTCTTTCTGAATAACAGACAGTCAGGGATTTATAAACCTCTGGTCTTAAGTTACACACCAAACAAAGGCAGCAAAATAAAAAAAGATATTAATTACCAGCTGGGAGAAGTGGGGTTACTGTAACTCACTGTTGAAAGTGTATATGAGAAACTGTACTAAGCAACTGCTTTTGTAACTACTGCATTTTAGGGAAATCTAAAAAAAACCCATGTGGATGCATATATTTGCATGCATAAGATATTTGTATGTAAATTGAAAAAACTGTAACATCTCCATCTTTGCTTCCTTTTATTATTAGGTGCTTTGATTTTGGAGGGTTTCCTCTGAAAAATTTCAAATGTTCTTCACTCTGCTGACTCAGGAGAGCTGGAATTTTAAAGCAGAGGTTAAGTGTGTGATAGCAGTGCTGAAAGATTCTCAATGGTTTTTGTGCCTGTTTGTCTCCACGGGAAGTCTCGCTGTAACAGACAGTGAGTGTAATGATATTCATCTCCTTATGCATCTCAAAAACTGTCAGGGAGACCAGTATTCTCCTTGTTTTCAAATGGGGATTCTGAGGCACAGGAAGAGGGAAAGACTTCTCTAAGATTTTCTGTTTGCTTGTACAGAGGTGGGCACAGGAATCTGGCAGGTCTCCTGAATCTGCAGTTACATCAGACCCTGGTTGCCTCCCAAATCCCAAAAGATTTGTGGAGCTGTGACTCTACTCCAGTAGAAACAAAAGCAGATACTAGCTGGGATTGGCCTTGATGAGAATCAGAGAAAATTGTCGTGCTTTGCACCCCTGCAGAGCCAGTCGAACCTGCTGGCTTTTGTGCTGAGGGCAGCAGATGCGCTCTCCCCCCTGGTTTGATAAGAAGGTCTGTGAGTTTGTAGTGTGGCTTTTCTAAACCAAGGAGCTCTGGCCTGAGATGAATGATTCACTTAGCACAGGATTTCCCTTCTATATTAATTTCTCACCTGCTTCTTTTAGAGCATGAAGAGCAACATTAAGCTGGAAGGGTCATACTGGGTAAAATGGAGCCTCGTATAGAGGGAGAGTGAAAGCATCCAGCCAGGAATCACTGTGGGCTCTTTGGGAATAGATCACAGGGATCTATGGCGCAAGCTAAAGGCAGAGGCAAATTATCAGTTTCTCCTCCATGGAGGATTCAGACTGTCTTACTTTCTTTTGAACCCTAAGGAGACCAAGACTTCCCTTCCTGTGGCTAGAATTTAAGGCAAAGTGGTTGTTATCACCTTGCTGCTGTGGAAGCTCTTGGCTCAAGAGCCAGTGTCAGATCCAGCAACCACCTGAAGAGGCCCAGCTGCTCTTGATGCTCTCCCTGGTGCTGTGTAAAAAGGAAAAGGAACAATTTTGAGTATGGCTGCAGAGGGGCCAGAGGAAGAGAACTCAACTGGCAGAGGTGGAGGGTGCTGTGGCACCGGGCAAGAGAAGCTGCACTTCTGAAAAACTGTTGAAGCTGACACCCCAAATCAAGCTGTGGGCAAAGTAAGCAGGTACAGCCAAGAGCATCTGACTTCTTTGGGCCAGGGGCACATCTAATCTCCACCAGTAAAGCTGCACCCGGCTCAGTGAAGCCTGTCTGACTCCCACCTGATGCAAACCCAGCCTCAGCCTCTGCCAGCCTGGGGATGCAACACCAATGGAAAAGCTCCTGCTGATAGACTTTGTATAGACTTGTCCCTTCACTGTGAAACAATGGAAACAAATGATATTTTGCACAGAAAGAACCATCCGTTACCATGTTATTGTTCTCCACAGTGCTCCAAGATGAACTTGCAGTTAATAACAAAGCCTCTTAAGATATAGAAACTATTGAGCACTATTCATTACAGACAAGAAAGCTGAACAACTTTCCAAGCTATTACTTGTAACGATTGTGATTCCGACTAGACAAAAAGTAACCGCTGTTACAAATTCCCCTTCAATTTCTGTCAGTGTCCGTCATAGGAACACTGTGGTAAACAGCCTTTAAAGAGGACTTTGACGTCTTGAGTTGGGTGCACAAAGCTAAATACAGCAGAAGGCAGTTGCAATGCTCTGCTGCTAAACTCAGACAAGAGGCAAAGTAGAGGAATCAGTCATTCGCAACAAAGAGGGGTGATCAGTCCAATGAGGAATGCACAACTGCGGGTATCAGGTGTAAGTTCTGGCCTCCCTCTGCATGGAGCAGGGGACTTTGTCCCAGCCTCCAAGCTTCTCTGGACTTGCATTCTCTCCTTTTGCTGTTGTAAGCAGATCCTACCAGGAATGACACTGGGATGTCTGAGTAGCCAACAAGCTTTGCAGTATCTTCCAGTCCTATTTTCACAAAAGAAAAAAATAATATCATTGCAGATTTGGCTCCTTTTGTTAGGAACTGTAGGGAAGATAGTAGAAGACTTTTTTAGCCCAAAGAAAATGCAGCTTCAGATAAAACAGAAAAAAGAGAGAAGACAGGCATGCTAAATAAATGCATAAATGTGGTCAAAGAAAGAAAAACTTCAGTAAAATGTGAAATAGCTCTAGTGGGTCTCATCTTGTAAATTAGTTGGAAAAAATATTGCTACTTAGAATAATTTTGCACAATACTGAGCACAAGTGGTGGTGTGTTTCACACAAAGTCAGAAAAGGGGTAAGGCCGTGGAAGATGAAGAGGGAAATCAGGACCAGGGGAGGTAAATGGTACAAGAAAGCTCAGGAATAAACCTCTCACTACATTGCCTTCACATATGTATAACCTGCAGAGTTATTGAACTGAAGGACACTTTTTTTTTCTGCTTTGNGTAAGCAGATCCTACCAGGAATGATACTGGGATGTTTGAGTAGCCAACGAGCTTTGCAGTATCTTCCAGACCTATTTTCACAAAAGAAAAAAAAATATCATTGCAGATTTGGCTCTTTTTGTTAGGAACTGTAGGGAAGATAGTAGAAGACTTTTTCAGCCCAAAGAAAATGCAGCTTCAGATAAAACAGAAAACAAAGAGAAGACAGGCATGCTAAATAAATGAGTGCATAAATGTGGTCAAAGAAAGAAAAATTTCAGTAAAATGTGAAATAGCTCTAGTGGGTCTCATCTTGTAAATTAGTTGGAAAAAATATTGCTACTTAGAATAATTTTGCACAATACTGAGCACAAGTGGTGGTGTGTTTCACACAAAGACAGAAAAGGGGTAAGGCCGTGGAAGATGAAGAGGGAAATCAGGACCAGGGGAAGTAAATGGTACGAGAAAGCTCAGGAATAAACCTCTCACTACATTGCCTTCACATATGTATAACCTGCAGAGTTATTGAACTGAAGGACATTTTTTTTTTCTGCTTTGTCTCCATAACGTACAAAATTGCCACTAAATTGTAGTGGCATTTGTTCTTGCCATGCTGCTGCGATTGTTTAGGAATACGTGTGTCGTCACTCTCCAATCTGGTTTGTGTACACACCTCCATGCCATTTTGATTTAAATCAATTTTAACTGTGGGCAGTCATTGACTCATGTATCTATAGATAGATGAAAATTCCTTTGTAAAGTTGACAGCCACTCTGCAAGCTTTTAATACGAGCCTTTCCCCAAAGCCATTTAGATCGAGCTGATTCTGCTGACAGGATGTGGCATGGACAACGTGACCTTCCAGCTCTGAGGGGTGAAATCTCAGCTTTGCTGAAATTGGTGTCAAATGAAAGCATGAGCTCATCCACTGAGCTCAGCTCTTTCCCTCCCTCTCCCCTCAGTCAGACTTTCATATAGGCTCTACTTCCACGACTTCTCAGTAAATGCTAACCTCCCTACTTTCTGTAGTGAAAAGTGGGGCTTTCAGGGTGTGGAAAACTGGATCTTGTCCCCATGTTCCAACAGAACATTGACTTGGATCCGCTTACTTCCCCATGAGCTCTGTGGCCATATCAAATTCACCTACGATACATGGGAAGTAACATTCCATCCTAACTGGAGATCCGAAGTGTGGCTGCAAGAATCAGTATATTGTCATGATTTGAGGCCATGCGTTGGATTCTCTACATTTTATAAAGTCCTGTAACTCAGCGAATCCTACCAGTCTGACTTCTGAGCTAGCCGAGCTCAAGATAGGAATCACGTCCATAATCCTTTTTTAGGTTTTATCCATCGTAATGATCTTCAGGGACTCTAGGCCACCAGCACTTGAGTCTTGGTTGGGGTACAAAGGAAGGATGATGTTTGCAGTGAAAGGAGTTTACATTTAAGATTACTTTCCATTGAGATCTGACAGAGCTGAAATCTGTTGGTTTGTGAGGTGTTCCAAAAGCCATCCTTTTGCAGGAACCTTTGTAAGAGATGGGTATTTGGAGGAGAGAAATATATTTTCTTATATGCGGCTCAGCTTGGTTAGCACGACAGTATGTTCTAAAACCAGAGGAAGCAAAATCCAAGAGAGAGACAGAGTCATGTTAATGCTCTTAAAAAATCACTTACACAATCCTACAATGTCTTTCTTTGTGTTCATGGGATAAAATACTACACAGACAACAAGCTGGCTTGTTTGATGGGGGTGAGCAGAAAGCTAGTCACTGAATAGTCCTATGTTAAATTGTTATTAAAAGGAAAGTGCAGAAGAAAGAAATAAAAATCTTATCAACTAATTGAATAGATTTATTCAAGGAGAAGGAAAGAGCCTTGGTCTCAGAAAGATTTAAGGACGTGGAAGTTCCATTCTTAACCCTGCTGAGCACTCAACCTAAGCAAGCTGCTCTGAAAACTCCTCTATTGATTCTTAGACAATACACTGACATTTTAATGACCTTGCCAGCAAAGCACTTTCAATCTCAGATGTCATTGACATAACTACTGAACTAAGAGATGCTTGAAAATGAGTCAGACCAAAATACGCTGTTTACCAAGGAAATTTTAGTACTCCCCATTTCCCGCTGTTCATCTATGATAAGCTGGCAGCTTAGCTGTTCTAAAGCTCCAAAACACCACTTTTGTACCACTAGGATGGAAGTTTTCAGAAGAAAAAAATTTTTTTAAAATATTTAATTTACAACGCCGTAGTGAGGAAGCAACACAGTATGTATTGAACACAAGATATGCAAAAAGCAGAAAGTTTGTCCAGGTAAAAATATTGTTGTTTTCTCTAATTAAGGAAGAGTCCTTGCAAAGAGCTGGATTTTCTCCTGCTTTACCCTGTTTTTTTATGGCTGTAACTCAAATCAATGGAAATCAATAGAATCACAGGCATAGAAAAGTAGAACAGCACAATGACTGATGCTACCAGAGCTTGAGAAAAAATCTCCTCAGCAGTGATCAAATACTCTGGCCTTGACGATTTGGCATGGAAAGGAAAGAATCCAGTTTGAGGATATGAAAGGCAGCATCACCTTTCTAAAATTCACTGTCTCATATTGCTGTCACACTGCTTTAAATCTAGCAAGGGGAAAATTCAGATAATCTTACACAAGCAGCCCTGCTGTCTTGAGCAGAGCGTGAAATGCCCCATGTTTCACCAATGAAATCTATCTTTCCAGCCTTGAAAAGCATTCCTATTGATTCATTTGGCTCATGCACTGTGTGTGTTTCGGTGGGTGGTTGGTTAGTTCGTATTTGGAAAGCCAGGGATGCACAGCACAGTGGAATGAGGTTTTTGCCCATTTCATGAAAAATACCCACTCCTGGATAGTCTCTGTGCCATGGTCCTTGGGGAGGGATGGCATTTTGCACAGACTTAGTCACATTACCAGGTGTTCCACTGTCCTCAAGATGAAATATAAACTGCCTTTTTGACAGCCTTTAGTCTCAGTAACTCGAAAATTATTTACAAATGTTAATTAAGCACTCACAGAATAGGCAGGAAAAAAAACAGTCCAGACAATTTATAGGGACACAACAAGATTAATAGCTACTGCCCAGGAACAGAGGAGGTCTGTGTCAGAACCATCCATATAATACAAATCTCTTGCACCTCTGCTTAACCAAGCTGTAATTTCCTTCTACAAATATAACGATGTAGACCATTAACCTGTACAGTGCCTAGAGAACTTGTTAGATCTATAAGACAGTGAAATTCCCAACTCAGTTTTAGGGGGTACAAAGGAAGGATTTAGACAGAAGTATATTAATTTTTAGAAATACTAGATAAAAGAAGCAGCTTCCTGAATCTGGAAATCTGAAGTGTGATATTATATGAAAGCATTTGGGAGCAGTAAATAAACACACAGGAGTATATAAAAGTACAAATTGTCAGGTAAAATGACAGAAAGGCAAATGCCAGCCTTCCTTTCACCACTAGAATTTCACTGCCTATTGAAATTTCTTCAGTCTTTTGAATTTGAGATCCAGTTTAAAACATTTACACAGTCTACATTGCTGCAGCTGTCTTTTTAAGATACTTTTGGATGTGAGCAGATGAGTAGTGGTAAAAAGATGAGAAATTGGTTATGTCAGAAATAATTTTTACCAGTCTTTGAATTTGCAAGGAAAAGGCAAGAAAACAACTAACATCTGCAAAATTCATTAAAAGGTCCTTCCAATTTGCACTGGAAAATATTAACCTGTGCAAGAGGGAGTCCAAGAGCTTACTAAGGTTAACAATTGATCGGGGTGAAATCCCAGAGAACATTTCCCTTGTGCATGTGTCTGGCTTTTTCACGTACCTTTCCTCCCCCTGTTGCTAGAAGTCTGATTATTGCCTATTTTGAAGTTCACAATCACCATATCTCAGCTTGAACAGGTATTTTTCTTTCCCCTTTATCAGAGTCTTATCATTATGCCTGAGTGGAAAAGCAAAAAAGAATTGAGTCTGTATACTTGGTACCTGAATACGTAAGCCTTAAATCTCACCCATGGGTTTCTAATAAGTTTCGAAAGAAAATTAGTAAGTTGTAATAAGGAGTTCTCTTTACAAGCAAATAAACAAAACTGTGTCAGAGTCCTAAACCTCATGGAAAAGTCTACCCATCTCCAGGACAGGACAGAATCTAATACATATGCCCGCCCTCTGGCATGTATTTCTAAACCATCTACAAAACGGAGAAATAAAGATCTATAAAGATCTATAAAGATCTGATGATTCTATCTGTATTTTTAGGGTGAAATCAGGCTCCGGTAAAGTCAGAAGTAAAGCTCTCACTGATTTCAGCAAGGCAGGGATTTAATTTTTCATGTATATACTCTGCAGATGTGCTGCAAAGGTTAATTGGTTCCCATTTAAGAAGTGCTACGTTTATGCTAAGTGGTGCTGGAGCGATTGTAGCGCCTGTACTCATCTTTAGCTCTTGGTTGGCCATGTTTCAACCCTGTGGCGCTGACATCAGGAGAACATCACCGAGCTATCGACTTCGCTGTCCATGCTGAGTGCAGCTGACATGACTCTGCTTTAGCTGCTCTCCTTGGGGACACGCACATGTGCTCTTGCTCCCTCTGTTCTCCCTGACAGGAGGATAAACGTTCTGCCCAGACCGAGTGCCCAGCCTCATGTGCCAGCAAGAAGCTCTGGAGTTCAGCAGATAACACAGAAGCTTGATGCTGTATCGATTACGCTTTAATCTACACATTTATTTCCTAGCAGAGTTTTCTGCTCAGCGGAAACCGTTTCTTCAACGCAGCAAGTTACCATCAGCATTTGAAACAAGCAAGAGCTGTGATGGTCTTGAGATAATGCAAGTAGACAGACTAGTGGCACAGTTACATGATGCATATCTGAAAATCTGTGAAAAAATGGACATTTCTGTAGACCTGCTGTTGTTTGTTGATTCTTTACAGGGCTGGAAGGAACTTTCAAAGGTCAACTCATCCACCTGAATGGCGCTTACCACTGAAGGTCTTCAGGGAGAGAACACGCAGTCTGGAGGTTGTCTGCTTCATTTTCACATTCTTGCTATTTGCTTTCTCTAGGTGGTGAACAAGGCAACAATTCTAGAAGTGTCGTACACCCAACTGCAGAGTGGCTGCTTTCTGACTAACACGACCTTGACCTACACGGTCCCTTCTTAGGTAGGACAGACTGTGGAGCCATGCTAATGCAGTCACCAAAGGGCAGAGACAGATAATTGCTGAAGGTCTGCTAAAATTGCGGACAAAAAAGTGGTCATAGCCAAGACTGGTAGACAGAAAAGTCTACCACGGAATGGAGGTGTTTCTCAGCTAATAAAATAACTATAAGAACTTAAAAGATCTTCAAATGTACCTTGAGAAAAACTGAGGCACCGTGAACTTCACATCAATGAGAAAAGAACTCACATCCTTCACACTTCACGTAGGTCTACAGAAAAGGGAAAAAAGAAAAAAAAATTACTTGGTTCATTTTCTCTCACATCAAGACAAATAAGTTGTCTGCAATGCCACACTGAACAAGCTGGTAATATCATCCACTGTGAATAAAATCTTTCACTGATTTCTCCCTTATTCCTGATCACAACTTGTCCATACCTTAAACCCTGTGTCCTTCCCCACTTCAACACAGCTGGATGCAATCTCATATATGAACTGCCCAGTACCCCTACACCTTGTTATTCTTAAGGTTTAGAACATAGCCTCTTTTGCCCAGATAGTTCACTGATTTTTATTGTGTTTAAATATAATTTTTTTTTACCTAATTCCTTCACTCCTGAAGTGTGAGGTGCAGGGTTAGTGAGAATGGTAAATACCAATCCTCACATGAAAGAGCTCTAACAAAAACCTGAAATGGAGCTATCCCATATGAACTCGTGCAAGTTCACCTCTTTCTCTTGAAATCAGACCTCGCAAGCCCACATACAAAATACATGTCTTTAGACCATGTGCTGCAGAGGTCCAAATCCACACGTGAGGGTCTGTATCTGACCCTGCATGGACAGAATTTCTTCAAATCATGTTGTGCAAACTCAGCTTCTGGCTTCACCTTTCCAGTTGTCAGTGAAGCAGCTGTGAATTCTTTCTGATTGCACAGGGGGCCTGGGAAAACCAACAGATTCACTGCAGTGTGCTTCGAAGAGCAATTAGACCCAACCCAACACTTGGCTCTGGGGAGCAGCTGCGCTGGCAAAAGATCCCCCAGCACCACTGCTAACAAGGACAGAGTAAAACGACTAAGACAGCGAACGAACAAGAAAAAAAAGGAAGATGAACAGGGTAAGAGAGTGCCAGAAAGAGGGTCAAGTATCACTCTAATCAATAGCTACATAGAAGAGGAGACTGATGGAGCAGCAGGAGGAAACTGAGGCAGTTGAGTCAGCACAAGGGATCAAATGTGCTGTGCTGAACCCCTCTGGTGTCTATGCCACGACCAGTCCCCAAGGTAGAAAGGTAACAGCGGGGACCATACCACTGTGATCTCTGCAGATTCCCATTTAGGATTTTTAAATGAACACTGAATTTTCAGCTGGGCTGCACACACAGTAGCATGCACTAGGAAGCCTTTAGCAAGTCATCCTGCTTTCAACTTGCTGCCTGAGTAACGTTTTAGCTGCATCAGATTTTGCACATATGTTCCAAGACCACCTCTTTTGTTAAAATTGGAGTAGGAGGTTAATATATTGCATTTCATGTTTTCAAAATCTTGGATCTGGAGATCTTAAGCTTTCTGCCCTTACCATTTGCAGGTTTGACTGCAGGAGCTCCGCTTTTATGCAGTACGTGTTTTGTAAAATTTGAAATTCTCTTATTTGAACACCACCCAGCATTCTGGTATAAAGCAGAGCACAAACCCAGAATACTAGGGAGGGAGTTAAAAAAAGTCATGTTATCACCTCACTTTTTATGAAACATATCAAACAGCAGTGACACCGCATACAGAGATCTTTTTTCCTGTGCAGTGCTTCTCAGGCATCCATTTGAAAACCTCTCTCCAATCTTTCAGAGAATAGAGTTTGAAGAAGGATCTGACAGCCTAGGACAGAATGGCAGACAAGAAAAACTTTAGAAATGTCTGAATTTCCAAGAACCTTCTAAAGCAAAGTTTGACAGTTCAATTTTGAGGATTTCTTCACCCTCATTTTAGCTACAAGAAAAATGAATCATCTCAACTAAGCCATTACCCTAACTTCTCAGCACAGTCCATGACAAGGGACAATCATCTCTGCTGAGTCTCCCCACCTGTCTTGGGGTCTCAGAGCACTTCTCCTTTCCCTGCTCCAACCTACTCTTCCTCTCACCAGCCATGACCAACAGTGATGAAGCACCTTGCTGTGGGTGCCAGCCCATCCTCACTGCACTGTCAGTGCCCATCTGCACCGTGGCACTGAGAGCGGTGTTTGCCTTGCTTTGCCCTTGGACACTTGTGAGCCTCTGGAAGAAACTAAGGAAAGGCTCCCAAAAGACAGGCATCTCTATAAATCCTGGGGAAGAAACTTGAAGTTTCATTCAGTATGTCACACACCTTAAACCACTTGAACTTTGGATTTCCTGCAAGATTAATCAACACCTGTAGCAGACCTCCCTGTGTTAGCCTTTCTTCCCCTTTTTTCCCCCTGTAATCTCCTTAATCCTGATGTTCATAAGAATAAAAAAAAGGGCTTATGTGATCACACTGCATGTGCAACTGTATTATCCATTCCTGAGCCTAATAGCCCTTAAGCCAGAAAATAATCATCTACACCCCTGCGTTCTCTGCTGTCTTTGCTGCTGGATAGATATAACCTATCATAATCTTTGGATGCTTTTTTCTTTTTTTTTTTTTTTAAAGCCAGCTTTATAACTGAGAGTTGCAAATTAACAATAAAAGTGTCGTTTTTATTCTTCCATTACAGATCTGAGGTCTTCTTCCACCCAAAAAACTTGTTGGAGGCAATAGATGAGACAGCAATCTGGCAACTGGGCATACTAACTCTCCCAGAGAGGCTCTTTCGTTTTCTGCTTTCTGCTATGCTCAGGAGTCAACAAAACCCCAATGCACTGTAGTAGAAAAGATTGCTTTCCCGACTAGGCTTCCACGATCTCTTCCAGCTAAAAGAGGAGCTACAGAATGATACCAGCCCTTCACCCAAAAACTGACCTTCTGCTTGCCAGTCCCCAGAGCGTGATCACCCCTTAGAGACGTCCACAGTCAGACATGTATTAAAAGCAAATGTCATCAATATTTCAGCCAGAAGAAAGTGTAAGGGCACTCCCTTGTCTCATTCTCCCCTGACAAAAACAACTGGCTGCAGGGTCACACATGACAATGGTGAGCTTGTAATGTTTGCATATTAGCACCACAAAAGATATCTGGATAAAGTGTTTGTAGTTTATTTGCAGCATTAATACCGATGCCTGACAGCATTATCTGTACTGTTTATATGACTATAAAATAGCTTTATAGTGATACAATTAGTAATGCTGAGCTTAGATAGTATAAATGGGAGCACTGATTGTGCCACTATAAACTTAACTTTATAGTGACATAAATAAGCAATATTTGTGTCATCGTGTTTTATGACATCAGGTAATCTCAGGCCTAAGAGTATAAGACACCTTTAATTTCCCATCTAAAATACAATGAAAAAGAACATCCTAATTCATTTGTATAATGCTCAGCCCTACACTAATTTTCATTCACCTTAAACTGCAACAACTTTTTTTTTTTTTTCTTCAGCTATAAAATAATTGCAGGCACAATTGTGCTCCTACAGCATTGGTGGGTTTTCAGTGGTCCCAGTGATGCTCCCACCAGCAGGGCCAACAGAAGGGAGCCAGGACAGGCTCTGCTTAGGCTTCTTTAATTGTCTCCTTCCTTTCCTATTTCAGTCCATGCTTTTATCCCAAAGGGGAAGATGACGAATGAAAGACTGATCAGCTGCAAAACAAGTTTCAATTAATTTCACGGTTTTGCCTCATTCACTTCATAGCTGACATATAAATGACTTTGAAAGACTATTTGCTTGCCATTCTCCGAGTAGCACTCACTAGCAGAAGACAGGAAGAAAGATCTCTGAAATTACATTGTGTTCTTTGAAAAATGATTGTGTGACTCCCAATTACTGGGGTGGATATCTGTTCTGAGTTAAGGTTTTATGCACATTGGTTAACTACGCAGTATAAATGTCCCCTTCTGGGCTTTTTGTATGAATTGCATTACTACTCGTAATACATCCTGATCTACAGGATTCATGACACCAACTCCTCTGTTCCTTCCCTCTTGGCTATGGTTAACTTCACAGGAAAACACCTTCTGAGGACTTTCACCTGCTTCCCTGCTTCTCCATGATACCACTACCCTGGACTCTTCATTTTGGCCCCCGTACATATGCAGGAGGAATTCCAGTTCCTCAGCTAACAAAGAATTGGACCTCATAACCTTGGATCTTCATGTAAGAAGACTTCTCTAAGTAGGCAGCACCCTATAGCACCCTGAATATCACTGTAGCCTAAAAGTTGAACAATCCTAGGACTCCATGCCTAGGAGTAACCAATACCTTTTTTTTTTCTGACCAACCAGCAAAGTCCTTCCTCATTCTCGCACAGATTAATTTGAGCAACCATTACTACCTGCTTTTTCCTTAGAAAACGAAAACTCAGCCTCCTCTTTGATATTTTTCTTCATGCTTCTTTTGGGAAATAAAGAACCAGGAAGGGCATATAAGGCTGCCAAACATTACCACCTATCTGTCTCTGCACACAGCTCACAAAATCTGGGGCAAGTTCTTTCTGCATCACGTTACTAGGATAACTGATAAAGCCTGAAGAAAAGGTAACTTTTTTCTATATATTATCTTCAAGGAACTCTAGCCTAGCTTAAGGAGAAACTGCATAGCTATAATGAAAGACTGAGCTAAGCCTAGTTTAAGTAGAATAAAACAAAATCAAAGATCCTATCTAAATCAGACATTGCAGACACTCGTGTTTCATAAATAAACTTTAAATAAACTTTTAGATAATTCTTTTCCATATCTGTGAGGTTTCTTGGCATTTTTATTTTATGGAAATGTCTTTATGCATACACTATGCACTATGAAAAGGAAACTAACTCCAGTTGTTGTCAATGTTCTCTGTCAATATATAATTCTGATAACTCCACTGTTAGGAGCACGTCGGTCACTTATTCAGTGTTTTCGTGGTGGCCTCTAATTTTATTCTTCTTTTTATTAAAAGCTTTCAGGCATTTTCAGGCTTCCTGTAGGGTAATGAGCTATCTGTGCTTTCAAACTAATCAAGGATAATAGTCTTTCTAGAACACTTAGGCAGAGCGTATGGGGGTAACTAGGGAAATCCAGATGGTTGCTGCCACACTAACATGCACTTAACTGATAATGGCTACTCAGGTTTTTGGAGCTTCTCAGTATATTCTCATTATATTCCTATACTTCTGTTACTGAAATAATAGTGAGAATTAATTGCCTCTAATTGAGTTTGGTGGTGTTAAATCAAATTAGTGTCCACAGCGTTATACAAACAATGTCAACAACATTGACTCCATTACAGAAACTGAACAAACTCTAAATCCAAATGCGCAAAATCACATCCTTTAGGGATCTCTACTCAATTAAATTCTGACCATTAAAGAAGAATGAGATTTGCTAAGAACATCCCTTAGGAGTCCAACCATCTCCCATGCATAACATGAGCTGAACACAATCAAACCCAAATTTTGAAGACTCAGGAATGAATGAAAGATCCAGTTTGCATAATTCATGCTGCAGAAATCTGACAACATGCATGACCCCAAGAAGCTTTGTCCTTTTACTGTCTCCTGGGTAAAGCTTTCAAGATATGTTAAATACATGAGAAAGAGGTGCAATGACATCTGTAAAACAGTAAAGTCTTGATATTTCAGTTCCTTTCAAGACCCATTTTCACAGCCACTAACAAGCAGGTGCTCAGATAAGATCAGTCTCTTAGGCTAGAATGACGAGAGGTGGTCCACTGACCCCAGCTGATTGCTTGACAATTCTTTGGATTTCTTATTCTGAAGCTATTCCAAGATGGAAGTTGTAACTATCACACATAATAGCAACCACAATTATTTTTCTTACTTAGAGTGATACTGACTGTTCATATCTAAGAAAGATTTTAACCTGAAGTGAATTTTCCTGCTAAGATACCAGAAGACTTGGACTTTCTGCAATATGTTCAAGTAGGTGCGTGCATTACTTTTTATAGCTCTGAGTTGACAAGAATGAGCCTCGACCCTAACATGCGATGGTACGTCTGTGGTTAATTATTTATAGAGACCTTCAGTAGCATATCCCATCATACGTTGCTCAGATAGGACAGAAGTGATATAGACACTTGCTTTTCAGGTGATAAAATAGAGAAAGTAGGCTCAAAACTGACAGATAAATATGAAGGAGGACCTTCTCTTTGGTTTTAAAGAGGGGTAAAATTTATTTTTCTAACCTTCTATCCTGAGCTGAAGAAATCATCTAGAGAATTAGTGGAAAACAGCTGGTCAAGATCAGTTCCATTACCTATGAGGAGATGTCAAATATTTATCCTTATGCCAGGGAAATTCTGCTAAATCTGCCAAATGTTATTTCTGTCCTGAGGAAATCCTCCAGGCAACTCTGCGGAACTAAATATTGAAAAACCTAACCCACCCTTTGCAAAAATATCTTTGTTGGTACTGAGCAAATGGAAACTGAATAATATTAAGGACTTACTCTGGCCAAATGCAGAGCACTTTAAATCATGGAAGAGAGACCCACAGAGCATTAATAATGCAGACAGGTAAAAAAAACAAACCTTGGTTTAGGTCTGAATTTCCGGCCAATAAAACCACATTAAAGAAAAGACTGGTCAGGCTGTCCACATGTCACCTATACCATCCTTTTGCCCAAGGCTGTCACAATCATTATTGAAGGACATTTTTCTAACAATATTTTTAAACCTCCTCAATGATAGGAGTCAAAAAGTATCCCAGGCAATCCATTTCAGAGCTGAAAGCATTTTTCTGATGCCTACCTTCTTTTCTTATGATCTAATCTGAGCCTGCTACTCCTTGCCCTCTGCAGAATAAGGAAAAAAAAAAAAGAAATTTGCTTACTTTTCTAAGATTTCTTTTAACACCTGAAGGCAAATGTCCCCCTNTTTTCCATATCTGTGAGGTTTCTTGGCATTTTTATTTTATGGAAATGTCTTCATGCATACACTATGCACTATGAAAAGGAAACTAACTCCAGTTGTTGTCAATGTTCTCTGTCAATATATAATTCTGAAAACTCCACTGTTAGGAGCACGTCGGTCACTTATTCAGTGTTTTCGTGGTGGCCTCTAATTTTATTCTTCTTTTTATTAAAAGCTTTCAGGCATTTTCAGGCTTCCTGTAGGGTAATGAGCTATCTGTGCTTTCAAACTAATCAAGGATAATAGTCTTTCTAGAACACTTAGGCAGAGCGTATGGGGGTAACTAGGGAAATCCAGATGGTTGCTGCCACACTAACATGCACTTAACTGATAATGGCTACTCAGGTTTTCGGAGCTTCTCAGTATATTCTCATTATATTCCTATACTTCTGTTACTGAAATAATAGTGAGAATTAATTGCCTCTAATTGAGTTTGGTGGTGTTAAATCAAATTAGTGTCCACAGCGTTATACAAACAATGTCAACAACATTGACTCCATTACAGAAACTGAACAAACTCTAAATCCAAATGCGCAAAATCACATCCTTTAGGGATCTCTACTCAATTAAATTCTGACCATTAAAGAAGAATGAGATTTGCTAAGAACATCCCTTAGGAGTCCAACCATCTCCCATGCATAACATGAGCTGAACACAATCAAACCCAAATTTTGAAGACTCAGGAATGAATGAAAGATCCAGTTTGCATAATTCATGCTGCAGAAATCTGACAACATGCATGACCCCAAGAAGGTTTGTCCTTTTACCGTCTCCTGGGTAGAGCTTTCAAGATATGTTAAATACATGAGAAAGAGGTGCAATGACATCTGTAAAACAGTAAAGTCTTGATATTTCAGTTCCTTTCAAGACCCATTTTCACAGCCACTAACAAGCAGGTGCTCAGATAAGATCAGTCTCTTAGGCTAGAATGACGAGAGGTGGTCCACTGACCCCAGCTGATTGCTTGACAATTCTTTGGATTTCTTATTCTGAAGCTATTCCAAGATGGAAGTTGTAACTATCACACATAATAGCAACCACAATTATTTTTCTTACTTAGAGTGATACTGACTGTTCATATCTAAGAAAGATTTTAACCTGAAGTGAATTTTCCTGCTAAGATACCAGAAGACTTGGACTTTCTGCAATATGTTCAAGTAGGTGCGTGCATTACTTTTTATAGCTCTGAGTTGACAAGAATGAGCCTCGACCCTAACATGCGATGGTACGTCTGTGGTTAATTATTTATAGAGACCTTCAGTAGCATATCCCATCATACGTTGCTCGGATAGGACAGAAGTGATGTAGACACTTGCCTTTCAGGTGATAAAATAGAGAAAGTAGGCTCAAAACTGACAGATAAATATGAAGGAGGACCTTCTCTTTGGTTTTAAAGAGGGGTAAAATTTATTTTTCTAACCTTCTATCCTGAGCTGAAGAAATCATCTAGAGAATTAGTGGAAAACAGCTGGTCAAGATCAGTTCCATTACCTATGAGGAGATGTCAAATATTTATCCTTATGCCAGGGAAATTCTGCTAAATCTGCCAAATGTTATTTCTGTCCTGAGGAAATCCTCCAGGCAACTCTGCGGAACTAAATATTGAAAAACCTAACCCACCCTTTGCAAAAATATCTTTGTTGGTACTGAGCAAATGGAAACTGAATAATATTAAGGACTTACTCTGGCCAAATGCAGAGCACTTTAAATCATGGAAGAGAGACCCACAGAGCATTANACAAAAAAAAAAAAAAAAAAAAAAAAAAAAAAAAAAAAAAAGATGAAATTTGTTGCTTACTTTTCTAAGATTTCTTTTAACACCTGAAGGCAAATGTCCCCCTCTAATTTTCTCTCTGACCCAGATGAGACATCTCCAATCTCTCCAGCCTCCCCTCTTGGGTCATGTTTTCTAGATCACTGTTCATTCTCATTGCTGGTCTCACACCAACAATTCTAAATCTTTCTCCAAGTGTGATGACCACAAGCATACAAAGCACTAGCAGTAACATCTCAACAAGTCTATAGCAAAACACTCCATGCTGCTGGCATCATCCTTCCATTTCTACATCCCATGATGGCATTTGTAGTTTCTCCCATATCATACAAAAGTAAGGCACTGTTGACTTACATTCCGCTTGTGACTCACTCTAGTCCCATATCCCTGAAGTATTGTTCTCTGTCTCCTGTATTTCACTGTTGGTTATTCTTCCAGTAGAAGTTATATGTGCAGAATACAGGCAAGTAAAAGCTCATATGCTCTTATTCAACAGGCAAATGTAATGAAGAGTGGTTCTTTAATATCAAACTACATAAACACATCCTTCTAATTAAAATGTCAATTAAGAGTGCATCGACTTCCACATCTGGATATGACTGGATGAGGTATTTAATGAACAATGGCAAAACAAATGGTTTTGTAGACATATCTTGTCAATGTTTTGGCTATTTGAATGAAAGTTGTAAGAGACAGACAGGGAGAAATCCATAGAATAAGTACATACTTGAGATTGTCAAATGCATGACACATCCGTCCCTTTCCTCCTTGGCAGCAGAGCCTGAAAAAGAGCAACATGAGACACAAAGAAGCTGGAATGTCAAAACTTGGTCTTTGTGACTGATGCATTGTGTCCCAAGTTGCTTACAAACTGTCTGCCCCAGCAAAGTCAATCATTACTCCTTAAAATAAATGATCAAAGAGACAAAATGGTCATACCTCATTGCTCAAAAGATTATTTGACTATTTAATTTTCTTCAGGTTCTTGTTAGATCTTCTCCTCTTTAGTTAATTTTTACCCATGTCTAGAGTGATTTTTTAAAAGTCAAGGTTATGTTAGAACCTGAAATGAAATTAGATGCAACTGTTATAAGTTCTCTTACGCCTGAAGTATCTCCTAGCAATCTGTCTGGCAGTGCTGTGAGCGTGGAAAGACATCTACCTTTGATTTCCCTGCAGTGAGCTAAGGTGTTTCTCTATGTGTGTAAAATATTGACATCTTAAAATATTTACGTGTTAAGTAGATGAAGATGTTTCACATTGAGCTGCAGGAAATGTCCTGAAGAATATCTTTAAATATTAATGTTTCCCAACGCAGCCCTTAGACAGGCTGTTCACAGTGACAAGACATTTCAGCTTCTTCTAACTTTGCTATAATTACACTCCTCCATTTTTCTTTTCCCCCTAGATATTTTGTGCATATAGATAATGACATTTTGCTGGGGGAGGGGTAAAAGTAATTTGTTATTTCCCCTGCTGCTTTTATGAGCAGGAACAATTCAAAGCTACTTAGCACATTTTAAGCAATTTGTTTTTTGTGTTTGTAATTAAAAATTGCAACCATTTAATAGCCAGGGGAACAAATGACCAGACAATGGAGAGCGTAAGAATAATACTTTAGACTGTCGTTGTCAGATAATACACTGTACAGAACACACTAATCATGGACAAACATGTAGGAGAAATAAAACGTTCACTTCTCATCCCACTCACCTGACATGTCCCTGGATCAAATTTCCAAAATGTCTTTGGGTAACTTAGGACCACAAGTTATTTTTCCAAAAATCAGATTGACATTTAGAGACTCGTATCTCTCTCAAAATTAGGGTGACTTCAGGTTCTGGAACTTTGGGAACTGCAAAAAAAAATGGCACCATTACTTTATACAAAATTCTTCATTTTAAAAATGGAATTTGAAGTACTCGAATTAGGGGTGAGTTCAGCACAATTGTTAAATCCCACTGCAGGGGTATGAGGAATGTTAAGACATTCAAAAGTCATTACTCTAGTCTCCTTAAAGAACACACTGTATTAAATACATTGAGTATAGCATTCTAGGACATAGTATATAGTCAGAAGCAGTTCTCTTCTCTCATTTTCCTTTGGGTTGCAAATTATTGCGAGATNTATAAAATATCTTGCACGCTAAAATGCAGTCATACATTTTACTCCTAAGAGAATGTGGCTTTTTATTCAATTATTGTTGTAACCATTTTAAAACCCTATGTGTGACATTATTTCACCCTGGGAACCATCCGGCCAACAGCTATCGTAAGAGTCGTCCTGGATTCATTTTTTAAATTGATCTAGACATCGCCATTCACAGGCATCAACAACAGCATTTGATAAACATAAGACAGGAATACTGTGCTTGAAGTTTTGAGAAAAACTCTTCATCTGCTGATAACTTTCCATCTGCAAAATTGGACTCATGAAATTTTTGAACCCTAGTTAAGAGCTTACAGAGAGAGTGCTGTTACAAAATCTTTTATTTCATCATATCAGTCCCATCGTATTTTGTTATCCCATGATGGGAAAGCTAATAGTAAACTTTAATTTCAGAGACTGTGAGATGATGTTCAGTTGTCCTTCTTTGGAGTGTGGTGGGGAGCAGATTGACAGATCCGATGCAAACTAACATCAAAAAGAACTGCAAAAAAACAGGGAAAATAAAACCAGTTAATAATAACAACAACAAACTTAGGAAGGAGAAGAAACTACATCATCCAAACTCTCTTTGGAAAGGCAAAAATGATGGTCTTCTCCCATCCATCCAGACAGCTGCTTGGAGTCATTTTCTCATTATGCACAAGAGCTGACTAAGATCACCTGCTGAATCATTCCTAAAGATGTTCTTTTGTGTTCAGAATGGAAGACTGTTGAAAGATGATGAGGGCTGGATGCTTGGTTAATTGGAAATTGTGGTGAAAAGTGGTTGGATTAGGCTGAAATCCAAAACAGAAGATGAAACTTTAGATGGAAAAAACCCAATTCCTTCACCGGTTTTGTCAAAACCACTTCCTCTGCCCTCCCCACCTTTCTCCCACATACGCTGAGCTATAACCTCTGCATCTTCTTGGAGTTTAAATGAGATTTTAACTGAATGCCTGTCTGTAGAATAGTGTGGTAAAAGAGACCAGTCATTTCTATCCATAGCCTGTGATTTTCAACCTGTTTTGAAGAATGACTTAATTGAATCATTTCAATGCTATGTTCTAGTCTAGGTGATAGTAATGTGAAGCGTTTCTTTTTTTTTTTTTTGTCTTTGGGGTTTTTTTGTGTGTTGTTTCATCTTCGAGCTTCCTGGCAAAGCTTACATCCATCCCCCTCAAATGCACCAATGTAAAATGACTCAGTTCTGCTTTCAGTGGGATTTTCAGCAACATCAGAGAATTCAGTGACTTCCTGTCTGACTTTCTTCTCCCATGAGAAGGAAAAAGAAAATCAGGATTTCAATGCCCAGAAGCTCTTTATGAATGTAATAATTTTTTCAGTTCTCTGATGAGAGGATGTGGAGAAGAATTCACCATCGAGAAATCTCATGTGAGATCTTTCNGCAAACTCTAATCTATGAGATCACAATGTATCTGTAGTATCTAAAGAGAAGTACCCACATGGGGGTTAACCAGCTATTGAGGTTATGAGGAAAACAATAAACAGGGTCCTAAGAAAATACACTGACCTTACAAAGAGTACGAAAATTATACGAAAAAATGAAAGATATGAATCACAAGGGAATGCTTTGATACCATCGGTTTCAGCTGGTAGGCTACAGTGAAATGGAGAGGAATTTTCATATTTGCCCAACTTTTCCTGACTATACCAGCGTGTCAGCTAAC
>VZTO01023642.1:14763-61293 GCA_013400615.1 Syrrhaptes paradoxus | reverse complement strand
TGACTCAGTTCTGCTTTCAGTGGGATTTTCAGCAATATCCGAGAATTCAGTGACTTCCTGCCTGACTTTCTTCTCCCATGAGAAGGAAAAAGAAAATCAGGATTTCAATGCCCAGAAGCTCATTATGAATGTAATAATTGGGTGTGGAGAAGAATTCACCATCAAGAAATCTCATGTGAGATCTTTCTCATCGAAAGCCTGGGGTATCCTGTCCTGCTTCTAATTCACTCTTCACACTTAAGTTCATAATAAAGGAGAAAGGTGGTTCTAAAAGACAAAGCAAAGCCCCTTTATGCTCCAGGTAAAATGCAGAATATTTCTAGGCAATTGCTTTCCTGTGTAATGCAAGGAAGAGAAGTGGAAAAAGACTTTCTGAGGTGATGGGCACTTTGCAAAGTAATCTGGTAGAAAAGGGATTATTAAAACAATCAAAAGTACAGAACCATACAGCAATTAAGAGGCAGCAAACTCTAATCTACGAGATGACAATGTATCTGTAGTATCTCAAGAGAATCACCCACATGGGGGTTAACCAGTTGTTGCAGTTACGAAGAAAACAATAAACAGGGTCCTAAGAAAATACACTGACCTTACAAAGAGTACGAAAATTATACGAAAAAATGAAAGATATGAATCACAAGGGAATGCTTTGATACCATCGGTTTCAGCTGGTAGGCTACAGTGAAATGGAGAGGAATTTTCATATTTGCCCAACTTTTCCTGACTATGCCAGCATGTCAGCTAACGTATAAGTGTATAGGTTTAATCATATGGAAAGAACAGCCAGTTGTGGCTGGGTTCACACATGCAGCCAGGAGGATGAGAAATCTCACGATTTATGAACTATTTTAAATGTTTAGCTCCAAAATTTGCAAGAAAGGACTAAACAAAACCCTCTCATTTGGACTTAAAGTATGTTTACATACTTTTACATAAGTTTAATAACTACATATTTAGAAGTTTCACATAATTTGCCATTACCAAGCCTAAGAGAGAGATTTGCAAATAAAGCATTTTAGCAAGTATTATGGGTGAAAAATAATATCCAGACAAGACAGACAGAAAAAACTATTTGCAAAAGCATCAGTAAGAAGTTGTCCTCTCCTGCTCAGTGGCTCACTTATTTATTCCTGGTGCTGTATGAAAATAATCAGCACAATTTAATCTCATTCAGGCACAACACTTTTTTTTGCACATGGATCAATGTCCTTTTATTCATTAGCATACATTTCCTTTATAATTTCTGCTATCATTTGCAGAGTGTAAACAGATTCTAATGGTTTCTTTCTGCTCTATGCTTGAACAATAGCTTTGGTAATCAAGTAGAAAATTAATGAGAAGCAAAAGCTTATTTATAATTACACTCAGACCAAATTGTTATTTAAAGTATGAACAGTATGGGAACTATTATTCTACAAATCTCCTCTAATTCCTCACAGATGCTAATTAGAGTTCGTCATACCCACACCCTAGAATTACTTGCTTTCCCAAACTCCTTCTAAAATTAGCTTTTCCTTTGTAATCTACTTGTCAGCTGGAAAACATTCTCTTCCATTTTTTTTATCCTATTAACATCAGTGGTTTCATTCCCATGCTTAAAACTATGCATGTGCTTAAGTATCACAAAGGTACCTTACCTCCACCTGTACTTTGTGATTTTGACCGGGCTCTAATGGGGTACAACAGCCACTCTCGAGGATGCCAGGTGAGATACAGGTGAAAACTTCACTCCAGCAGATGTGGCCACTTCACAGCTAACAGCAAGCAAGTAACCCAGAGCTGCCTGTCATGGGTGTGCTCAGGCAGGGAATATTAGTGGGAAAACCTCTCTAGCGGGCAAAGGGTTCTTTTTGTACAAGAAATTTATTTTTAAATCATCAACTATTCTTCAGAGGAAGAAAGAACTGAGTTGTTGGATTCACTTGTTCATATTCTTTCTCCTTCTGCTTAGCCTCCTGTATGTTCCTGCTGTTTTCTCCCCATTCTTAAGAATACTCACAGAAGATAAATTCTAGATGCCAGTTTCCTTCCTGGATGATCGGAGAGCTGATTTATTCAAACAAAGGACTGGTCTGCCATCGCTGTGAGATAATGCTGCTGTGATGCAGAAGGTATCCAATGATATGCACCATGTTCCTGAGTACGGAACAAAGGTTTTACTTTGAAATGCCTGTAAATTATCAATCAATTCAGGGTCTGGGCTAGTGGCATTCTAAATAGGATGCTATAAAAAAGAAGAGAAAGAAAGAAAGAGAGAGAAAAATGCAAAACTGGAAAAGCCAGACCAGACATCAATAGCTCTCAGGGTGCAAAGCACTCTGGAGAGAAAATAACATTTCAGGCTCACACCAGTCCCCTCATCCACACCCTCCCAAGGGAGGCACAAAGGAATTAAAGTGAGAACTCTCTCCAAGACAGAGAGAAGGAAGTATTGATAAAAATTTCATGACTGAGCAGGACAGGTCTCTTAGGACCTCACCAAATGTTCTAGTCAGAAGCGTCCCACGAAGTTTCTGTACCATTGGTAAAGAAAAAAAGGAAGCACAATGTGGTCTCTCCTCCTCATGCCCTTATGTCCTTGCTTACTCTTTCCATACTTATTGATCCCATCTGGGACTGCAGCTGGCTGAACTTTACAAAAGCAGCTCAGCCTGGTTTCAGATGAAGGCAAGCACACCATTCCTGTGTCACGCTGTGCCACACTGAAGTCTGAAGCCATCTTATAAACCTAAGGGTAACTTACAGTACTATTACCCTCTACACCCCAGGGTTATGGAAGTAGTTCAAATTTCAGTCCACCATGGATAACAGCTCAACCTATATTTATGTTGGCTACTGGTGACAGAGAGCACTAATGCAAGTTTACCTCTACATAAAAGCTGTGCTAGGTCACCACGTTCAAATTGCCTTAGAAGATAATGAATGTAGGCCATTTCTTACACTTTGTTACTGAATTTTTCTCATTTTAATTGTTGTCACTTTATAAATAAGGAATGAACGTGTCTCTCATAAAACTTACATGCAAAGTATTGAGTCTAAATTTGCATTTTTTAATTATTCAGCTTGCTTACTGATGTAAATGCCACTTTAAGTATTAATAATATTGATATGACCATGCATTATGCAAAAAAAACCTTTACTGCTCTACACATGTATGAAAACAACCTGTTTGAGACCTGGAGAACTGGGACATAACGCATCCTTGTGTGGATGAGCAAAGGGGGAAAAAGCTTGAATAAGAGAGTCTTTTAACAGTCTGTCCTACTTAGAATGTAATTGGACCTAATGATGCTTGAAGATCTTTTGCAGGTCTCATTTCTCTACACAGCAGAGAGAGGGGTGTGGGCTACGGTGGCATGCTTATAGCTCAGCAGGTTAATTATGACTTTCCAGGGCTGACCTTCATTTTAAATAGCTGGCTCCAGCCAGCACCCATTGCTCAAATGGCTGGTAGGACACCGTTAGTAAACTGTGCTCAAGATCTCCTGTAATAAAAGCAGATAATTTGCATGATCTACATGACATCTCTCCGCTGGGTATATATTAGCCCAGAGAAAATCTCAGCGATACTTTTCAATAGCACCAGTCAAAACATTGACAGAAAATTAGCCACATTATCAAGCTTAGCATGGAATCCGTTCCCTTTTTAATTCATCAAGCTTAGCATCTATTCTCAGTGCAGATTGCTTAGGAATGAATCAGGACTTGCACAGGCTTGTGCATTAGTCTGATGAACACGGGCTTGTACGAGGCTTGCAAAGCGTCCTTTGGCACGGTGTTCGCTCGCCAGCTGCAGCCCCACTCACACGGTTTGGAACCACGCTGGGTTGGTCCTGTCTCCTGACAGGATGACTCAGATGTTTTATGGAAGGGGTCAAAGAAGCAGCTTGGACTTGGAGGACTTGTGGAGGAGAGAGAGGTATTTGAGGAAGGAAAAATAGCTGAGGCCAGTACGACACAGTCAGAATATTCTGGGAGTGACTAAAAGTAGGTGTGTAGCACCATTTTGACCATCTTTAGGTATCAAGATGTCTTCACAAGGCTGCAGATGGATTTCAAGGAGACCTATAGGCTCTGAAAGGGCTAGTGTAGGCCTTGTGGGATCCTCTAGAACATGGAAATGGGGACAGATGGCTTTACTTATATAGCTGAACTGTTCTCACAGTTCTCTCTTCACAAAAGAGGTCATGCCTTCTGCCTGGTATTTTTGCATCAAAAAAGTCAGTGCCAACAAATCATTTCCCCAAGTAACTACAAATAAGCATATAAACATCTAAACACAGTAAAGCATGGACCTATTTTTACCCCGTTGCCTCACACTGAGTTGTGCTTTATTTTGCAAAGAGTCCCACTGATCAGATCAGGGCTATTAGTGGAATAAAATACTACTCAGCATGACTAAGTCTGTCAGAATTGGCCCAGAGGGATAACGAAGTCGTTTAAAAGTTACTTCTTCAAACATCTTTGCAATTACTTAGTGTATTGTATCATGCTGGTTTATGATCTCCTTTTGGTTAATCCTAGACTTAATAGTCAATTATTGAGTCTTCAAATCATTGTTCGCGATTAAGCATATTTCTGTGTCTGTCTCAGCAAGTTATACTAAAGCACACTGATGTAATTAGAAAAATCAATTCCTGTGTTATGGGTGTTAAAAATACATGTAGCCATAGGTAATACTCTGATACCCATATATGGAGGCATCAAACATTGGAGAGATGCTGATATCTCAAGGAATAACACCATTGCATTTAGAGACATTTATTTAGAGACAAACAGGATCTCTGTTCCTTGGAGTTCATTTTCTGCTCCTGCAGCTGCCTCCTCTTCACCAGCATTTACTAAAATCCTTTGTACCTACCACTTGGTGCTTTTATATTTAACTAGGAGGTTAATCTAAAGGGATTTCCCATTCCAGGTGTGAGTAGATGGACTAGGGGGAAACAGCAGTCCTATATTTGTTCCAGTGTCACCTGAGAAAAGCCAGAGAAGACAGAAAATAACAGCTACATACCGCACTCTCTGCCAGCAGTGTTTCTCAGTTTCCCGTAATACAGCAACTAACTCCTAATCAGCTGTGGTGACAACGTCCCCTTTCTTGGCAATCAGATAGTGAGAAATGAAATGACACTACAATTCATGTCTCACTATGTTCAGAAGTCAGGGTTACAAGGTTAAACCTCACATCATAATGTAAAAACTCTTTTTCTATCACTCCCTGCTAAATGCTTATTTGTGAAATAGAATTGCCAGAGGTGATGTGATTCAATAAACTTACGCTGCACCTGTACACAATGTGTGCAGGTCACACAACAAGAAAGCGTTCTCAACTGTATTCCTGACCCTTGTAAACAGTGAACATTTACAATGTAAGAATTTGTACTGTTTTATAGTACAGAGTCCAAATCTTACACTTTATTCATCCTTAAATACAAACCGCTGCTCAGGTGTGAACGGCGCTGTTCCATACAGCACGTTCTCCGGCTTCAGTGGGATGTAGAGTCAAATGTGCTAAACGTGACCATGGAAAAATTACAAGAAAATATTCAGGATTCAAATTGACTTACAAAGTATCGAGGGGATGGGAACTCTAGACACACATTTCTACAAGATCATATAGTACAAAGGTTTCAGCAGATGGCTGGAGAAAGCAATCCAAGGGGAAAAGATTATTGAGTGAAGGACTCTTGAGACAGTTTTGTGAACTCAGCTACAAAGAATATCACCAGGTTTTGCAGGAAAGGGTAGAGGTTGACTTCGTCAGATGCAATGAAAACTTCCAAAGACAAACAAAACCTTGAGTAGTTTTTCTTGTCACACACCTGCACAAACCCTTCACAGACCTTTATTCTGTTGCTCTTTGGGCAACTAGAAAGCAGACAGGATGTACTGTATTCTAAGCTCACTATAAAATTTTTAAGATCCACATCCCTCCTTTCTTTAACTTGAGTACAATTTCTTTTTACCCAGCAATACACTCAACCTATTTTATCCAAAAAGCATCTTGGTGAAGCACAATCATACATAAAACTTATAAACTCCACCTGCCAGTGCTGAATAGACAAAACGTATGATCAAAAGTTGTGAAATGCCAAATGGATGATAGTCCCTGTAATTTACCTGATAAAAGCTGACTCCATAGGGGATATTTTAATGAATGTAGTGACAGCATGTTCCAAGGGAAAAGCTCTAAAAATGCTCCGATTACATTCAGTCTGTAAAACCTGTTCAAAAATTAAAAGCAAATTGATTATCATAAGATGATCACTGTACTTCATCTCCACATTCAAGAAGCTTTATAATTGCCAGGAAAATAAAAAGTTGGAAAAAGCTATTGAAAAGTAGCTATCTGTAATTGGGCAAACATATCAATCCTTCACGGTTTAGCAGCACAAGTCTCGCTGCAATTTAATACGGTTTGTGTTCTGCTTCCTTAGCCCTTTTTGAAGCCTCATTTCCCCAGGAGTGTCTGTCTGTCATCTAACCTTACTCATGGATATCTGCAGTTGCCACATCCTAGATATTTAATCATCTCTGTCCTCAGGCATGCATATTTTGTAGATGATTGATCTTCCAAAAATGTATATTGTATACACAAGTGTCTTTTAGGCAAAGACCTCATCTACCTTCACATTCAGGTCATGCCAGCACAAGGGAGTCCCATGCTAATAAGAATCTTTTTGGCATAGATTTCAATAGGAATATTAATTAAGACATGATTGAACTTCGATAGAAAGCATGTTCAAACTTTTATTCTTGTATAGACACAAGAAAGTGGCAAGTCTGTGTCTCAGCAAATAGGAGAACAAACCAGAAGGAATCTCAGGCTTTTGATTCCTTGCTGAGGGTTCTCCGACCTTATCAACTATTTCTTGTTTTCAGGTGGAACAACCAGAAATAAAGCCTTTTATACAGTAGCTACACAGCATTTTTCATGCTACACTCAGAGAATGTTTTTTGCAATATTTTGTTGTGTTTACATTACAGATTAGTGGCTTAATTTGGAAAGCACTTGCAGTTCCACAATTTGCATAAATCACATATTCAATTTCTGTATTTCTAGCTTATGCAGCTAATGCACTTTTCATGAACACTTTGCTTTGTTTGTAATTTACATTTGTTACAAAGCCTGCAATCCGAATGGGGGAAATTAGCACTGTGCAAGGATGTAAGTGTGATTATCGAGCCACAGTGAGAGCGGTCTCTAAAGGAATAAATCCTTACGCAGCACTGGTTCCGTAGCCTTGTTTTGAAGAAAAAGCATTTAAAGATACTTGAAGTATTTTCTTCAGATTATATTATAGCCCTGCCTGACCATCAATGACAAAGGGGTAACATCTGCATTCAAGACTGGGACAAGTTGGTGTAAGACTGACTGTAGACTATATGCTCAAATAGTATAGATTACTCATCCTGTTCAAAATCTTGTTGTCATAGAATCATTTAGATTGGAAAAGACCAAAGGGGCTGCGAGATGATCGTCCTGTTAAGAATGCCTTCAGTTTCCCAATTTGTTGCTCCACAGATATGCCAGAGATTGTTAATTTTATTTGATACTAAGGCCACATGATTCTCTGCTGTCTTTGTGATGTAAGTATGGAAAGGGGGATTTTATGCTGCTTCTTCATCTTTGTTATTTGCAGCTGCAGAGGAATAAGAACAGCAGGGTTTACAGTAAGGGTAGCGGTGACAGCCCAAAACAATAGAAAAGTTTGGAGGCTTCCGTGAAGAGGGGCACCAGAAGGTATCCTAAAGTCTTCTCCATTTGTGCGAGGGAGAACCCTCACTCATTACAATTAACGTACTGACGGCAAAGCAGTCAGCATGATTGCTGAAGAAAGAGAGCCTGCACGACATCCACCCATACAGAAGAATGGAAAATTAACTTAGCAAGCCAACACGGCTTTTATAGCAGGGCTATGAATTAGACTATATTGCAGGAAACCATCAAACACAAAAAAGGATGGAACCAGGGAAAACTCCACTAATTAGAAACCAATAATTAGAACAACTTCAGGTTTAATGTCTTAATTAAAGCTGGCTGTCACCATTGTAAAAGGATCAACAAAGCATTCAGAGATGAAACAACTAGACAGAAGAGAAGGGTAATGATTTTTGTCTATATTTCTGGAAACAGTTCTAGTTCTTTAGAGAACTAAACCTGGCTGGACATTTGTTCCTTTCCATGTAAGCCCTTTGGATGCTTTCCTGCTTCCTACCAGCAAGGACATAAACAATCTCTCGTCTCTCCCATTTCAGGATCAGTGCAACTACTGACTGCAGACTGACACAAGTCTGGGACATTCACTGGTGAGTGATTTCAGTTTTATGCCATGTCATGAAAATATTTTCTTTAATGTAGGTACTACCGGTGAAGAGTATGTATCTTTTGTGCATCAGAGTAAGTGATCGACTCCAACAGAAAGACTTTGGATCAGTTATATTAGCACCTAAAATGTGAGTTCTCAAATAAAATTAAATAGTTGGGAGGAACTTCCCATTTGTCACCATAAGTTTAAATTTTCCATATATAAACCAACCTTATTTGCAATGGAGCAAGGTTTTACTCGTTAAGGAAAATTGAGAATTTATAGCAAGAAAAACCAAGAAAACAAACTGCTGCTGTTTTTCACTGAAATCAATACAAAAGCGAAAGGAGGAAGGCATAGTTTGATTTTCTGCCGCTCTATTTTTATACGTCTACTTGAACAATTCAGTTTCTTTGATTTTTCACTTAACTTATTACGCCCACTTCTATTTAAATGAAGCTGCTTATAGGGTTTAGCCATTCAAAGCAAGCCAAAGCAAAGTCTTTGGGAAGAAGTATTCTCTTAAAATCACCAGTGATGCTGGAATGCAACTAACTAGCAGTTGCAAAGCTGCCAGGATCTCATCACTTCTGGGTATGCTGCTGTTAACTACCTGGGTCAAACATGCTGGTAACAAGGTGGAACCAGCAAAACACTGTGTAACTATCAACTTTTTCATCCAGCACCAATTCACTGGATTAAATGTGTCTCTGTTTAGAGTTTTTCTTTGCATTTGGGCTACCACTTGTTGATCATGACTAGTTAATTGTTGCAACAAACTACAAAATGATCTATTCACCATGATTGAAGCTGTTAAAACCAACTCAAAAATTGTTTCCAGTTCCAAAAATTAAAGGGATCCCAGAAAAGGAAGAGGAAAGAGAAATAATTAGCCTGGGTTAGATGTAGACAGAGCTCTAATAAGGGTGTTAACTAGCAAGAGGCTTCATTTAAAGGAACAAGCTTTCAAGGAATTGTGCAGCATGAAGCGTATTTTCAATAAACAAATTGAGAAAAATAAAAAAAGTAACATGCTCAGGCATGACCTGTCCTGAAGGACATTCATTCCCTCCTAGAAGCTTTAGGAAAAACTCTTTTTGTTTCATTTGTGCGTTTGTTCCTTGAAGGCATGGGGATCCCGGTGATCCTCTAACTATCATGGATTTAAATCAGTTTCCTGCTTCACAAAACTACAAGGGTGACCAGTAATACCATCCAAAGTAATGATTGTCAATAATATGCCAAATATGTGTAATAAATTGAAAGTATTTAAAGCTATAGCAATGATTCATCATTCTGATGATAATTTGTCATCCTCATTACATAATGATTGCTTTTCAGTACAAGTAGCACAAGAGAAATCTTTTCTTCATGTCACTGGAAATGTAAAACCATTTGTTTTGATTTCCCCTTGGTGCTCTATTGCTTCATATGGCACTCAGTCTTCCAAACCTACTGCAGTACCCAAAAACCGAGCTGGACCCGCACATTGTGTAATAATCCGCACACTCATATGATGACCCCACTTATTCCTGTGACAGGGAAACCAATCACCCAGACTCCAGTATTCCCATTAGAACACAATAAAATCTAGTTAAATAAATAATTAGAGCACATCATCTTCAGTTAGTTATTAGGAGTGAAGAGTTTCCTAATCGAAAAGGATCAGAATAAAGAGGAGGCTGAGTGAAGCTGGTGAACCATAGTCGTCTTGCACTCTGCATGCAAAAGCATCTCAAAATGGAAATATTTGTTTTAATTTTTCAGAGCAACATGCATAGAAATTATGTAGTTAAGGAAAAGAAGGAAAATTTATGATATTTTGTTAGGAAATACCTTTTTTCTACAAGACAATTTCACTCAATTTTCTCTCTTCTTTGAAAAGAAGGCAGGTATGATAGATCTGAATAACTGAATATGGAAATTTAGCAAATTGGGCCAAAAAAAAAATATTTTCTCACTTAAGAAACTTTTTTCAGGTTGTGAATTTTTTTCCATCCTCAGGATGAAATGGAAAAACTACAAATCTTTTCATAAACTAATGTTTAAGTTGCAACTTAACAATTTTGAAACATTTAGTTTTAAAAAACTTCATTTTGATTTTTGACTTTTGTTTTCTTTGAAACAAAAATGACTGAGTATCAGAGGAGGAAAATCAGTAGAAACTTCGAAAATATTTCTGTTTTCATTCTGCAAATGCCAAAGAGAACATTTAATCAACCTCTAAATGCTTTGCAATCTTTTTAAAAATGGAAGACTTTTTCAAAAAGCCTGACCCAGTCCCATGCAACATATCATCAGTTTTCAATAAAAAAAAGCTTATTACATCAGGAAATTCCCAGTCAGCAGTGGAAAATGAAACAGGCTATAAAAATAATAAATCAGTGACTATGAGATCTCAATTTAAGTATTAGTATAAAAGAAAGCTATGCATCAGTTAGGGTCAGCTGCTTGTCAGTAAGGGTCTGTTGTAGAAGTGAATTAATTTTATTTCCATCATTCATGTCTTAGGTATATTATACACTCAAGAACTAAAGGAGCCAGAGGTGAACTTCTGGCTCTGAAGACAAGAGCTGTTAAGTCAGGTGATACAGATTGATAACGTAATGCCAAGCCTGCACAATTGTGCCTTTTCAACCACACAGTGACAGTGCTTATGTCAATGGCACTAATGTGTCTGTACGGTCAGAGTGCCCGTCAGATCAGCTCTGAGCATGCCAGAGGAGTCAGAGCCTCTGAATTCTTCCCTGTGGGGCTGAAGGCTTTGTGGCTTGGTATACTGGGGTCAGACTGAAAATTCTCAGTGGTAGCCAAGACAGGCTAGCTGAGAGGCAAGGGTGATGAATAATTCCTGCTGGGGTCATTGCAGACAAGAAACTATTTTATTTTTTTTTTTAAAGCTAGTTGCTGAGCTAGATAATGGCTTGTGCGAGTAAGTATAGAGTGGCAAAGGGATTCCTGACACGGGGAGGAGTCACCTCGCCCACAGCTGGGCGTCTGTAAGTGAAGCATTTAGTATAACACATCTTTCCAAGCTGCCTCTGGCACCTCCACAGTGTGTTCTTCCATCTCAACACAAAGAACGGCAATGAATTCACATCTGGAGGAGCCTCTTTCTCTCCAGTGATTACACAGGAAGCCTAGCTAGCTGCCCAGCTGTTAGCCAGCTGCAGGTCAGTGAAACAAACCTGCCGATATGGTCCAACGTCTTGCTTGAAAGAAGAGATCTTGCTTCGGTAAGACCACGTGGTCGCAGAATTGCCTTTGTCCTGGACTTTGCCTTAAAAAACCCAAAAACCAAGATAAAGCCAGCTGGTTTTGTTGGCTTTACCCCAGCTCTGTCAGCCATTTCACCCACACCACCCTTCCAGCCAACATGACCTCAGCAGGGCAAGGAAGGCACAGCGGTGTTGACCCTTTTGGTAACACACATCTCAGTGGCTGCCTGCACGGAGCTGAGATGACACACCAGGTTGCTGCTTGTGTCATGATCACAAAGAAATAACTTTCTCTGGCTTGCTTGAGAACAAAGACATCAAAACCCCCCACAGCTAGACCCGTTAGGCTGAATTGCATTTAAGAGGTACAGGAAGCACACAGCCCAGGAGACATCTTCTCTACCAGCAGCAAATAGGCAACAAAATAATAGGTAACATGGGTGCATGTCAAAGAAGGTATGTTTCCTGTTGTAAATAAGCTTTAGATGATAAGAAAAATGGTTCCTCCTGGTTCAGGCATTCACAACAGCTCTGAACCCACAGAGGATCTCTTCTCAAGACTTAAGGAAGCCCTGGGGCTGGCTATGTAACAAACACCACGTGCCGTGTTTTCCATATTGCCCTTCCATTTCCATCTGCCACCAGGAAGCAGACACACAAGCATATGCAGACTTTTCTATAAATAAGGAAAACAAACTTAATTTGAAATTCATACACAGGCTTAGCGTTGTTTCTATTGGAATTCTCACTGATGTTTTTTCAGGTCACTTTTTGTTTTATTCAGACCCTTTAAAACGTATCCTTTCGGTTTGATGTATAAAATATCAACAAGAGGGAATTTATTAAAAAAGCATGATGCTAGAGAGATTAAAAAATAAGAGGCATTTCTGTGATAGATTTTGGATTTAAAATACAGTACATATGTATTTTACTTTAAAATTCCTCTGAGCTAATCCCAGTGGAAAGTTAATATTTCCATCACAATGTAGTTCTTTTCAAGTACAATACACCAGAGACTAAAATAATTTCATTTTAGCTTGTAGAGAAAGTAATCAAAACAAACAACCCAACACTGCAGAAACCCTAGAGATCATACATAGACACCTGGTCTTTAAAGATGAAAAAAAAAAAAAGGTAATGTAAGACTAGAAAGCTACATTTTTAGACTTCAGGTGACCTTTCCTATAGTTCTCCACTGAATGTTAAATTTAATGCTGTAAAACAGCTTCCCCCTTGAGTGTCAAGGAGCAAACTGAATTCTAGATGAATAAGAAAATAATCCAGAATAAGGCACAGCTCTCACTGCCTCAACCTACTAAAAGAAAGAGCAAGCAAAATCCTAGCACAGACAGCCTCCTATTTCAGTGATGGGGGAAAACACACAGCATAATAAAACAATGTCAGTTACAAGATATTCCTTGAGATAATTTGTGCATACAAAAGGCATAAATCTTTTGCAAACCTTTCTAGAGTGATGGCATTCCAGGTTGTCTTCAGTCATTCTGGGACGCAAAATAAACCGCATCCTCTTGTACGATACGATGAAAGATTGCAATGCACTCCCGATGTTTGAGAAGATGAATATTTTGGCTGCATCTGTTTTCATCTTTTTCTGAGATGACAGCAACAGACTTCTAGTTTCTGTCCCAGACCAGGCTGGAATTGTACTTGGAGAATAAAATGTAGGATTTTCTTTAGAAATCTAGAACAAGATACTTGACGGCTTTTGCGTGCTGTTGACAATTTGCCTCTTGACCCTAAGAGAGGGGGGACCCAGAGGGAGACAACCAGGAGCAAGAGAGGTACTTCCAGATAGAACCTCATCTGGGCATGACATGCGTGGTATGGAGCAGACCATTGGCCAACTTGTGTCTCAATCCTAAACCTAAGATTGAATCTTAAGCCAGTAATTGGGGCTGTGCTCCCTCCCAGCTTCTCCTGCCCCTGCAGACACGGGTATAGCAGAGAGGCTGAAAAGTCCTTGACTGTCCTCGCAGCAACTACAAAGCAAAAGTGTTATTGCTCTGATTACAGCAAAGTTATAACATCTGTGCAGGAACTCCAGCTCTTCCAAACTGGGACCCACAGAGCCTTTGTCTTCCATAAAGCACTTCATAAAGCACTTCAGTCTCATCTCAGGACCAACCTGGAGTAATAGCTCCAAGGGAATTTTATTATAAAGTAATTAAATCTGTGGTTTTATCTTGCCTTCTTGGTATCATCCACAACCTGTAAGGCATAAGGTACTCCAAGGTCTCATCACCTGGAAGATCACCTGACAGTAAAAACTCTTCAAGGTCTCCCAGAGACTTGAAGCTCAAGAATCATTACCAAGAATTTCCATATCAAAAACCATCTGCTGTGGAAGCTGTATCACTTAAAAATAAATAAATACACAATTAACAAATTAAGAAATAAAATTCCTAGCAGTTATAAAGCACTTCATATTTTTCAAAGCACTCTAGACACATTAAATACATTACCTAATTATTTCCTCTAGAAGCCGGTCTAACAAACTTCACTGCATGCTGTGCACTGAGAATCAGTTGCTTGATTTAAGGTTTATGTTTACTACCCTTCATTTTTTCTAATTCTGAACAAACAAAAACAATTCTTGAACTTTTTTAATTTTGCATGGCTTTTTGGTTACGTAATAAATACTGTGAAGCTATCTTAAAATCAGTAAAACTAGTAAGATACTCTGCAGAAATTCTAGCAGTAAACTATTAATATTATGTCTCCCTGTTGTGTGATTAAACAGGATGTTTCCAGTGATTAACCCTTCAGGATATCCTCTCACCTGATCAGTGCTATCCAAGCAATGAAAAGTCCATAATGTTTTAAAATACTTAGCACACGTTCATGGTAGTCCATCTATCAGACTTGCCCAAAACCTCTGCAGCTGAGGCTTGCAGCAGTGGATAAACCTGAGTTTTGTTTATTTTTTAAAAAAAGATAAAACATTTCTCCTGTAATTATTTTAGATTCTAAATAGATATATGAATAAGAAAATATAAATACATCTTCTCGAAGGTATTTTTTCCCAGGAATATGGTATCTAACAAAAGCACGGTGTACTGCGCATCATAGGCACTTCTTATGCATCATCAGATGGGGCACTAAGGATGGGCAAAATATAAGGGTCAAGTTTGCAGGTGCTGAGTATTTTCAGGAGGAAAGGCTCCTCTCTCACTTGGAGAAGGAAGCTTCTAGCCCAAGAATGCATCAGAGCCAACTGCAGCCCAGCTAGCAGTGAGGCAGGCTTTTCATTCCTTTGCTAAGAGTCTTTTGTCTTCTTTTGTCATTATTCTGTAGCCCTAACTTTGCTCATTTTTTGGTTTAATTTCTTTGTTCTGATGTCTTTCCAATTAATATGTTACTTCTGGCCTCTGGAACTTCCTTACAGGGCGAGCTAAGATGACAATTAGCACTTTTGAATTGTTTCCTTCAAGCCATCTGCTTGTTCCTTCCCATCTCTTGTTGCCTTCAGGCCTTGCAAGAGAAGCAGCTGCTAGCTTATTAAAGTTGGAGGTACTGCATCTATTCATTTCCAGGACTAGCAGATCTCAAGGACTTGGCAAAGAAATACACCTTAACAGTATCATCTTTCTGCTTTCTCCAGCCAGCTGTTCCTTTTAATCATAGCCACCCCATGACTCAGTCAATGAAAAATCCACACACCACGAATTCTTTAATAAAGACTGGGATATAAACTGCGTTATCCATTATTTTTCACCTGGAATCTCTCCACAAACACAGTATTTTTCATATGCAGATCCCCTAAAACCTTGGTTATAAGACTTGCTGCAGACCTGGGGGTAGTGGCAGGGGAAGACACCAAGAACAACCGAGAAAGAGATTGCTACAGACCTCAGTCTGCTGCTCAAAGGGAGAAGCCATTCCCTCTCTTAGCCTTTGCCTCTCTCCTCTTCCTGCTGTGACTCCAGTGTTAGAGAAGGCACAGAAAGAGTCACACATCTGAGAGCTTGTGTAGGAAAGTGGACGTGGGAAGATGGAGCACAGCTGCAGCACACAGTATCACTGTACATGAAAAGCTCCTGGTGCAGGGAAAGGTCTGTCTTAACAAGAGTGAAGTCATTTTTTCCCCTACATAGAGTAAAAACACAACCTGCAGTGAATGCTTGACTCTGGGCTTTGCTTCCCACACAAGCTCCATGGCAAGCCACCTTCCATGCTGGTAAGATGATGAAGTGTGCTACCCAGACACAAGGGATTCAGCAAGCTGGATTAAAAAAAAACAAGTTTCCACACCCAGCTGGTAAAGTTCTATATTAACACTTCAGTTATGCATGAATTATGGAAAAAACCTGGCAAACTTTTCCATTTTTAGTCTGAAAATTTTTGTGTTGATGAGTTTTGGATGCCTCCAAGAAAACAGAGAGATTTAAGTTCAAAGAACTACTGACATTTTTCTTCCCTTCGCATGGAAAGATGCAAATGCAAAAGAGCTTTAAAAGATCTTTGTCCAAATTATCTTTTTTTCCAGAACTGTTCTAGAAGAATTGGTCATGTTGCTGCAAATCCTACTTCCATTAACCTTTCGAGTGCTGCTGACATTCTCACACAGTAAGTCTCTCGCACCACATGTCAAGAACCAGCTGACATATCCTTTAAAAATCTCTCTTACAGCATATCTTGACTCTTATGGTTAGCTTGCAGGTCAGATGACTGAACCTTAAACTGAAGCTTAATTTACAGTTTCAAAATTAATTCTCAGACTGAAATGATTGCTTTCCATCTTACTAACCCTGTTCACTTCTCAGTGCTCGAAGGCTAGAGAGTGGAGGTAATTTTTGTTAAATCAGTAATAATGTCAAACTGATGCGAGACCCAGAACGTTGCCTGTATTAAGTACGAACAGCACTGGAAGCTTTATCAGAGCAGTGTATTTATTTAGGTTGTGGTTAAATGCTTGCTTAAACCTGGCAGAAGTCCATTCTGCTACTGAAAAGAGCTTAGGTGCCTTCCCCTCCCTATTGCAGCTGCTAATCCCTTACATCAGAGCAAACAGGAACGGGTCCAGCTGGAGGCTAACCATCACCAGCATCAGCACAGGGAGCTGGTGGGAATGAGCAGCCCAGAGCAAAAGGTAGACGGAGCTGCAGCTTTCAGTGGCATGGGGATAATACATGCCTAGTTAAAGCAACAGCTGCATTCCTGTGCTATGTCCTTAAAACCAGCATCCATGTACAGAAGCTGTCCATGCTCTGAAGAATTCTATGGGAAAATCTTTAGGGAATCAATTGTAAAGCCAGAAGTAAAATTTTCAAAGCTCTCAATCAACTAAAAGTGTAGAGTTCGTAAGGGTCATAGGAACGTATGTCCCAAAGTCCTTCAATATTCCTAAACACATCTTTAAATTACTAAGTCCTGTTAAAAATCTCACTCAGATAAATTTTTTAAATGTCATTTTTTGGTTTAATTGCTGAGCTTGAACACTGAAGACAGCATTTGCAGCAAATATGAGGAAGTGAAAGAGAAGCACATCAGGGGTCTGTCCCAAGCAAACCCTTCTAATGGTGATGAAGAGGATTGGTGGTTTGTGAAAACAAAAACAAAGCGTAATTTGCAGTGAAAATGACTGGTACACATCCTTGTTTCACACATTCCCCACATCCGTTCAAGGGACCAGTACTCCAGCAGGGCATAATCAAGAATTAATTTATTACTGTTTACAAAGTTATAAGATGGTGGCTTCCTGTACTCATTTTGACATTTATATATGATTTAGAAAGTGTGTTATCTAACATGTTTGATTTGTAAGTGATGATTTTTGTATTGATGTTAACACCACGGGAAACTGAGATTAATTTCCCTGTGCCTTGCAAAGCTGTACTTTGAGCTAAGAGCTCTAACTTTGCTGTCTACAGAGTAGAAATGTAATCTGGTGGTCATACACTTAAAGTTGGTTTTGTCAATGTTAAATATCAGTATTTTTTATATTCCCCTGCTGACTTACAGCCGAGATGCTGATCTCCTATTCACCGAGAGGCGTAATTCCATTTTTCACATCTCTGCAAATATGATCACAATCAAATCCAGTGTGCCTGGAGTGACAATGTTCCTCCTCATTGCTATAAGCACCCTGACTACCACCACAGCAAAGAATAAAAAACCCCATGAAAACCTTTAGCAGATATCAAGAGAAAACAAACTACAGTGAACCTGGTCAAACAGGTCACAGAAAAGTTTGAAGGTCGCAACTTATGATGGTGAAAGATGCACAACGGTAAAAAGGGCAAAATCTGTCACAGCAGCAAGTTAGACAGAACTCGTTGGAATGCTAATCTTGTTTTCTTCACTGTGAAAAATAAAAGAACAATTTATACAAGTAACTGTTGTATGGGCTGCGTTATGACTGATCAGTTTGCTATGAGTCAGTCACCCCAGTTATTTATAAACTCTTGTCAAAGCTTTAGATTTTCCTTTATGAAAGTGGAAATTATTCCAGTATCTGCCCATAGAAAACATTAAGTGGTATGTACTAAAAGAGAGCTATAGAGGATGGAAAAAAAAATCATGCTATTGTGCTTTTCAGTATCATTCTACTCACATGATCAGGACCAGGAGACAGGTGGTAGGACTTAATACGAAGTAAGACCAACTAGAGCAAAATTATTATTAATTCCCATATATTAATACACAAGCTCTCTAGTACTATGGGTGTTGGGAAGTCTTAGCAGGATCTGTTTTTCTTTCAGACATAATTTTGCACAGCAATTACATAAGCATACCAGTTAGCCTTCTGTAATATTATTTTGGGAGCAGTTAAAATTGAGGATGCTACAAACATCCTTCCCTTTGCCATGTATGACACTGCATTACCCTGTTTTCATTGATTTTAAATTATTTTACACCTGAAGAGGTTCTATCTTTTTTTTCATTTTACTTAATACATGAGTTCCCGTTGCAGAAGAACAGCTCTAATCCCACTGAAGCAACAGGTATTAAATCTTTTACAGTGATGAGACACGAATGAGAAATTATTATATGATACCTATCTGATACAGGTTGAGTGTGTATATTATGGATGGATCATGCCTCAGTTTTTATTACTTAGTATGACCTATGTTTGCCCAGGCTCTATAGTGTCACTATAATCAAATGAAGGATTCAATGCCAGGGCAGTGAGAAAGCAGTTAATGTGCAGTTTTTACTTAACAAATCCAAATAAAGTCAATGACATGTTGTGTAGATTAAAGCAAGCTGTCATGATGGTGTGCCCAATTGGTATGCTGAGATGCTGAACAACCCTGCAAGTCCTTCATTTAGGCAGCGTTTTGGCATCTGTGCCAGAAAAGCACTCATAAGAAGCACTTGACAGCACCTTAGATTCCTATAGCCAACAATCCCATTTGCCTTGTATGCACTCCAACCGGACAGACAAGCATCCTACCTTAGCAATTAAACCAACAGGAGGTCAGCTACATACCTGATAGCTGCACTCGTCGTAGGTATTCCTCTGGCACCCGCTTCCACTTAGATGATGTGAGCAGACATAATAGTAGCAGCAGGTGTTTTCTCTATTATAGCATCTTTTCCTTTGCAGCTGCTGGAATTCAAAGCATCCAAAATTCATGTGGCTGGCCCAAGACCAGAGGAACACATATAAATATATATATATAAAATAAAATGAAGGAAATAAATAAATACAAATGAAGGTACAAATAAAAACAAATGAAGAAACAGAATCTGCTACCCACATAAACGGTGCAATATTTAACCCAACGGGATTGTTTGGATAGCAGAGAAAGCCCAGCAGCCAAAGGCAGAGGGTGGAAGCCTTTCCAACAACTGTGAAGTGTCCATGTTGAAGGAATGCCATCACCTTAGCTTGCTCCCTAGTGGAGCAATCCTACTGACGTGTACGAGAAAGGAGAGAAACAAATCAAGAAGCTTTCAACACTCAAGAGCTTCTGGGAATTGCAAACTGCTTCTGTTCTGCCTATCAAAAAAAAAAAAAGTTGTTAAAGCATATAATTAGACAAGAATAAATGCACAAGGATCTGTGTCCTGCTTTGAAAGACTTTGCTCTTGAGTATTTTATTTTAAGCACTAAATACAAATATATTGTTTCCATATAGCACAAAGAGGTTACTGCTGGGGATAAAGGAAAGGGCAGAGTGTGTGAAGGGAAGATTTGTGGGGAGTACAAGTGAGGGCTCAGGTGCTGCTTCTCCTCAATCTCTGGGAGACTGGACCAGGGGAAAAAAAAACCTTTCCTAGCCAAACTTGCTGAGGCCAGCAAGCTAACCTCTGAGCTGGAGGAGCCAATCTCTTGACAAGGTTCAGCAGAAGCTGATGTATGCATTACTTGCAATCCGTTTCACCGAGCTGCGGACAGATGTCTGAAGGTAGTTTCAGAATTCAGAAACAGCAGGAATTCATCAGGGGATAAGAACCATTGAAACATCATCATGCCAGATGGGTTATCCTTTCAATACTCTCAGTGCTATTATTTTAAGATAAACACTTATGTGAAAAACTGAGTCATATGTTTGCATTACGAGACCAAAGAAATATTTTTAGAATGAGATCTCTCTTTTAGGCTGAGAGAGAAAATATTTTGTTATTTCAGGTCCTCAATTTCAAAAAATTCTTTGAGATAAAGAGGAGGTTTTCAAAAATCTTATTTGATCATTTTTTTTTTAATTAAAATCTCTCAACCTAGAGGCAGGAAAAGCACTCTTAAAGGTAAATAAACAATGCAACAGACTGTACGCAGGGTCAAACTGAGATGAGATCATAAGATAAGGAAAAAACAAAGTTCTCCTTCCTCAGACAATCACACCCCAAAACAACTGCTTTGAAGTCCATGAAACCATATCCATTTCAGTCTATCCTGAGCACAGAAGCTGAATTATTCATTTCTTGTTTCTCTATTATTATTTCAAACCGCATTGCGAAACTCCTGAAAAACTCTAGAAAGTCTTGGAATCAAGTTAGAATCTATTTCAGACCACGACATGGTGCCACTGATACTCTAAGGGAAGGGGTACCAACCAGAGAGACCTGGACAGGCTTCAGGAGGGAATGTCATGAGTGTTCAACAAGGCTAAGTGCAAAGTCCTGCACCTGCGTTATGGCAATCCTGGACATCATACAGCCTGGGGGATGGAGGGATTGGGACCATCCCTGCAGAGAAGGACTTGGGGATACATGACCGAGTAAGGTGCAGCCAAGAAAACCAATCACACCCTGGGCTGCATCAAAAGAAGTGTGACCTGCAGGGCAAGGTTGGTGATTCTCCCCCTCTACTCTTCTCGCATGAGGCTGTACCTGGAGTACAGTGTCCAGCTCTGGGGTTCCCCAGCACAAGAAAGACAAGCAAATAAATAAATCTGTGGAAATCACAAGAGTCCACAAGACTCACCAGTGCAACTACCAGAAGAAGAGCCCACTGTTGTGATACTTTCCACATCTATTTTTCTGTTGTTTTCAATGAGTTTTTTTTTAAGCTGAATAAGTGAATAAATATGAAAGCAGTGCTCTCCTTTGGTTCTCTTTTTTTCCTCTGAGTTATATACGACTCACCAGAGGTCCTTTGTATTGATCACTGGAGCTGTCTGGTTTTGCACCCAAGCTGTCCACTCTTCCCATCCCATGTGGAAAATAATAAGTTCATTTGGCAGAGAAACTGCCTGAAGACTTGCTGAAAGATTAAACATGCCTTGAAACCTACTTTGAATTGTACCGTCTCTGTGTTCAGGAGCAGTAGTTGCAAAGCCACACGAATGCTTCTTCATTTCTTTCTAAGTAACACAGCAAAATGGCAGCAGAATCTCCAGAGTCCATCACTACCCTTTATTTGTTCATGCATTGGCTTTGGATCAAAATCCTGCTGATGAAAAAACAGAGCAACCCCTTTCCCCAGATGATTAGATCCACTTTTTCTATGGTAAGGATTTCTTCCAGTTTATTACTTTTTGTTGCTTTCCATCTCCCTCACCCCACACCTTCTTTTCCATTTCCCCCAATTACTGTTTCATCTGTATTCTGCTTCTAATCCACACATCACGCAATTCCAACATCATCCAGCACAACCAATTTTTCTGACAGAGGCCACCTGCAAAGCATGACAGCTACATTCACCGCATCTTTCTCTGAAGCATGACACACCCCTACAGCATTCAAGATTACACTCCAAGCCCATTCAGAACATTGGGATGACTCCCACAGAGTCTTAGACCTTCTAGACTATGTTCAGTAAATGATCTCTGCTATAGTAGCCACTCCTTAGCTCAGATGGAATCCATTGCATACCAATGACCCCAATACAAGACCCCAGACCCAAATATTACTATTGGACTGAACCATCGTGGTGAGGGATGGGAACTTTTTGTAAAGGCAAAGGTATACGCAGGGGTATAATTTCTTTGGGTGGGGTCTCTCTCTGGAAGCACTCAAGTTGAACTGTTCTTCACCACTGTACTACTCAATGAATTCACATGATGTACATTGTCTTGGAGACTCTACTTTGGGAAACTTAGGGTCGAGCCTGAGAGAAGAGGAGGAACCCAAAAGAAAACATCTTATGAGCACCTAAAACGATGCTCAGAAGGCCCAGCACACAGGCACACAAAAAGAAGCAAGAGCAACACTTTCCTGACTTTTAAAAAATGCAGCTTAAAGTGTTCATCAGAGGACAGATGTGAACAATTACTACTTTTCAACTTACAGGACACCAGATGAACTCTAGTAACCAGCCATGTTCATACATTTTGCTTTAGACAAACGTGAAGTGGTGCAGATGTGCTTTTCCTCTTTTCACTGCAGACTACGTTGAGTTGAATTAATTCGTGCTTGCAGTAGGCTTGAAGCATGCACACAGACAGTTCCTACTCCTCGAAGAACAATTTACTAAGCCATGGTAACTTGCTTGTGTGCTTGACCCAGTGATAAGCTGAGTTAGGAAATAATATTTCAGCATGCCATCTCCTACTGGGAGTTCATAACAAGCAGGGCAGCTGGTCAGCCTCTTGCCAGGGACACCACGATTGTCACCACTTACAAAAGGGAAGGTCTCAGCAGAAAATGTTTTCAGTGCATTTCCCATCTAACACGTGCAAGACTAATACATGCTTATAGTGGGAACTGAACTAAAACCTGCTCAGAGAGGAACTGGAGTTTATTTCACTGACAAGATTTTAAGGAACTCCAAAATCTGATGCTTTCCAGTCTGTTCACACAGCAGTCGAAAGGACACCTCATTGTTTCAACTACTGCTCTGTTGTAGGATTGTATATATCCATGTAGTTCCACTCAAGCATGTCGTCACCCTTTTTAGAACCTTCCCACCTATTTTTTCCCCCTACCAAGCGGTAGTAATATCTTTTCCAGACCTTCTTGCTGTTTCAGGAAGGAAAATTATTTTTATAAGTGCATAATTAAATGGAAGCAGAGAGCCACTGAACAAACAAACCATTAAATTGCATTGAAATCTGCTGCCTTCAAAGGCTAGATCTAATTAAGGTTTAAACTGCAACGTTAATTGCACAGTGCTGAGATTCACCAAGCATTATGGGTTTATTATCAGTTTTCTAACTTGAGTAATTTCAGAAAGGCAAATGCAACTTCTGGGACCCACGTTATGACATGGAAATGGACTTAATTACTAGCAGGAAAATACTTGCTTTAGAGTTGGTTTAGGGCAAAATATCTAAAGAGATCTTGCTAAGAGCTTGGGAACATAGAGCACCATGTAAATCACACTGTACTATTAAGATTATCCTCAGAACTATTCGCAGATTGCTTTTCAATTTTAATCATCTCAGAATAGTTTGGAGAGAACTGAACCTGCTATTAACATTGCTGCAAATAACCACATTCTAAGAAAAGACTGTGAAAAAAAATTAAATTAAACCAAATAATTATTCATGGACCTCAAGAAAACAAAGAAACCCTATTCTGTGTCAGCACCATTCAACGCTCAGAAAAGACAACATTTCAACACAGATTTTTTTTCTGAACTACTTTTCCTCCATGAAAATTTTATAAGAGGAGAAACATTCCTTCCTCTATGGACTTTTATTTTGGTTTTGGCTCTCAACTAATTCATAACGATGTATAAGCCTCCAATTGAGGTCTGACACTTAGGAATCTGATTATCTTTTGCTTTTGTAGAGACTTAGGTTAAGTAAGGCTCTGCTCTGTAAAGGCATTATGTACTTACGATTGAATTCAGCATCTAAATATCTTTGAGGATTTAAGTGTTAAGTGCTCATGTCACTTCTAGTAATAGGATTCAGGCATCCAGGCAAAATTGCAGCTTTAATTTTTTTTCCCCCCATTGCTTTGAGCCATCCCTGACACATGTATGAGTTTTTCATAAACACAGATGAGAGCAGGTGACATGATGAGGTTGCTTTTAACCATATTTCAGAATTCCTCATGTAACCTCATTTGCACAGGACAAATGACTTTTAGCTAGACAAAGGTGAGAAATGAACAAAGTGCATCCATTCAAAATGAAACATATAAATCAAAACTAGGCTATCCTTTAGTTCAAAAATTTTCTGCTACGTACTGTCAGCTGCTTTTGCCAAATTTCAGGAAAGGAATTTTATTTATATTGAAGACAGAGGAATGTTTTTCTTCAGATTAATGTGTAGACTTTTGTTTACAGGTGAGTATTACTGTTTTTCCAGAAATACTTTTATGATTTTCAAAGCTTGGTTGTCCACTGAAGAAAAAGAAGTGAGGTTGGTTTTGGCAGCCAATAAAATCCATGGAAAACAAGCTGTTGGATGAAATGACCTACAGATGGAAAAATTCTCATACTGAGATGGAACGAGGCAAATAGCTCAATAGAATAACCCGTAAGCTGATATTTTTCATTCACAGAAGGAATCAGGTCATTTCATGAATGATTTGTGAACAGAAAATAGAACTAAATTCACAGCTAATACTCCTTGCAATAAATTATTCAAACAGGAGTACTTTTTGCCTAAACAACGTAGCTATAAATAGTCTTCCTCCATAACAGTTGAATTTTTCACCAAGAAAAAGCACATTTGAAGAGTGTAAGATCTGTTTCTGTGAATGAGCCATTTGAAAATGGGCCATGAATGCAGTAATTTTTATAGCATGTTTCTTGCATCCTGATTAAAGCAGGGTGCAATCAATACAAGTAGATTAACAGCTCAATATATAAAATGTTAAGGATGTAAGTATCACATTCACTAATTATACATATATTTAAAATGAGAGAATTATGCTCCAAGAGAGGTTTTTAAAAGTGTTGGATGCTTACATTTGGGGACAATTCTTAAAAGAAACCTCAACATCTAAGACTAGATAGCTTTCCAAAGTACAGAAGTAGGCTCCTCAGTCCAAGCTCTGTTGAAATGCTGTAAATCTTGAAAGTCTAATTCTGTATCTCTGGAGGAGACCTAACCACCTCTACATTTCCAGACAGTCAACAAGAGCTGTATGCCATTAAAGGATTAGATACTAAATCAGTACATGTACACTACAACATCATTTCACACAATCTTACTAATTCAATGTCTGTTATTTCCACTGAAACTGATGGGCATCTAATTTGCAAAGCTGTGAAAATGGACATTTTAGTTATTAGGCGTTCTATTAAAAAAAAAAGCCAAGAAGGAGAATAAATATATATACATATAGGAATTAATTAACAACATATTCAGTCCATTGCTGCCCCCAGGACCTGAAATGATCTCTCTCCCTCACAAAGGTTCACAGCTTTCAGATTATCCTGTCTGCATAGCAAAGGCTGGAGCAGCTGAGCCAGAAACATGTTGCACCTAGCCCATAATACCAGCCTAAACTGCAGCAGCACTGTCAGAGATGGACCAAATCTAAGGTTGTGCAAGGGACATCTGAATCTCCTTGGCTCCTTGGCATCCTGCCTTGAGCACAGTCCTGCCTGTGATGATCAAACCACAGAGCTCTGGTGGGGAGTTAATAGCTTTACATCCATAAAGCCTTTTATTTTTTTTCCCCACCTGCCTTCTATCTACAGCTTTCACATCACCCCAGATGTAAGGACAATACGCATATTTCAGTGATGTTCTATAAAGCATTAAATTCTCCATTGGATGGGTGTACCGGTGTTAAGGCATCCCACGGCCAGCACACACGGACAGGGACCCCTGCAGAGAGCGTCAGATGTGACAGCAAATGCAACCACACTCAAAAGTTGGCAGCTGCCAGAGGGGACTAACTAACGAGCTCTTAAAAAAATATGCCAATTTTAACTTCAACTGACAAAAGAGAAATTCATATAGTTGGTGGCTAGTGCAAAAGCAGGAGGCACTTTGTTTTGCACACAAAACTTTCGAGGTTGCTGGGCTGAGCAAAGGGGGTGCAACTGTGCCCCGTTCCTTTCCAAATAAAAAATTACTGAATGGAGACATCAACTCAAACACTTGTATTTCAGGCTAATGTAGTCCAAGAACTCGTGTAACGAGAAGATAGATGATACAAACGTCTAATTATGTTTCTGAACAAATTGCTAATATCAATTCTCCAGGGAGCTGACCTTTCCAAGAAAGATTTCAAACAATGCACAAATGAATCTCTTGATGATCCTTTTTCTAGGCAGAACATGACTGGAGTGGGAGATATTTGGAAGTTTTTTGCCTATAACAACATATACAGTAAAGTAACAAAATAAAAACACTCTCATCATACCAGGATACTCCTGTAAACCAATGCTTATTTTTTGCTGATTATACGTGCTGCTAAAAATCCACAAAGCAAAGCTATTAAAAATAATAAAATAACAGGTTTTCTTTAAATAATACTTTAATGCCATAGGAGATATTGTCAATTTTGCATCAGGATCTCACGGTAATAGAGTTTTATTTATTTTCCTATCTCTGCTAGTCTTTACAGGTAGATAAAGATGTAGCAAAAAAAAAAAAGCATGTCTTATATCCAATATACTGCACATAATGTTCCTCTTTGTTCCAGGTTTTTATTGTTTTCCAGTCACAGCTTGTGACAAATCACAAATCATATTCCCAGATACCCGTTGGGCTTTCTTCAATAATAATTAATCATCCTTCTGCTGCCTTTAGGTATGTCCTCTATTCTTAGGCTATTATTATCCACACACCCAGGAAGATGCTATGTGTTCCTTCTGTTACCTGTGCATCCCTGCTAGAAACAAAACCTCCTTTTGTTAGCATGCCATTATTTTCCAGAGAAGTTATTTTTGCTCTATAGATCTGGTCAAATAATCAATACTCTGTAAAATGGGCAAAATCTTTCTCTTTCATTAGAACTCTGACTGCTGGTAAGTTTATTTTTGATGAGAGAGATGTATGGGATGCAATGTTTTGAGTACGAAATATAGGGACTGTTGTTTTTGAAAGAACCTTGATATATCATTATTTTATTTGAACTATAGTGTAAAGGCTTCATCACCCAAGGACCACAAGAGATTGTTGTTTTTCTGAAGTGCCTACACACACATTTAATGGGAAATCTTTACCATAAAACAACACCCCAGATTTTTATTGGATGCTGCCAATTCTTTGAATATTTCCAGTGTTCTTCTATGAAATTTTCTATGACTGTTTTGTTTTGAAAAAAATCCTCATAAATAACATTTTAACTTTTCTTCAAACAAGCAATATTTTTCAGTTGGAAACATTTTGTTTAGAAATTTGAATTATTGTGTAGCAAGAGGATACTAATTTCCAGGGTACTTTTGCTCTTTCTAATGTTTGGTTTTCTCTCCTTCAACTGTTTGAGTCACAGAAGTTGATAACATTTCAGCCTTTTATTCTGATTTGGGATGCTATTTTACTTGTAATCCCAAATCTTTTCAAGAAGTGGAAAAAAAAGAAATTCCAGCATCTACTTTCAGGTTGCGACAGGCTCACCTAAGAGCAAGAAACAAAACAGAAAGAGGTGCTGGGCTGCCCAAGGGAATAACAGGGCTACAGTGGGAAGGATCAAGGCAGAGAAGCAAACTTTCCTCTTTGGAAAAGCTCCTTAGAAAGAAATGAAGTCACCAAATTCCTAACACAGTTTTTCCACAGACTGCATGGTATGGAGAAGAGTTGCTGATCCAATAGGTAAGAATATCTATTGCCCAGTGACTCCAGCCACAGCTAAAGGGAGACTGGAAAAGGATCAAAAGCAAGTCCTTAGTACCAGAGAAAGAGGCAATGACCTCATTACCAAGTGCTACATAAAACCCTAATTAAAGCACTCCATGCTTTTTGCAATTTTTCTGTTCTTTTTGTTCCACCCCACAAGGAACACTTTGTAAATCCTGCCTTGTGACTTGTTGTTAGCTTAATACATGGGGACAAAAATGCATCAAATGCTTGAGTAAACTGGGTCTTATGGTGTTTGCAAGATTATGACAGGATTTGTTGCTTGAGCAAAGTGGATCATCCACTTTCCTTTGTGGGTGATTTGCATTACAAACATCTCTCCTTATATTACAAAAGCAGAATTGAAATCCTGAGCCAAGCAGCTGACTTCCAGCCTCCCTGGAAGTACAAGATTTCTTCCCTGAGGTATATTTTTTTTTCTGGTTTCATTTCTAAGACTTTCAGAGACTTAACATTCCAGTGAGTTAAATTTACATCACACTGAAAACTAGTCTTTTTTACGGTTATTGTCTGGGTTTTAGAGTTTGCAGATGCCTTTGAGAAGTTCCTGTTATTACTTGCCCTGTGGAGACACTTCACTAAACCCCAATTAACACCAAGGACCAGCCTAGGGTGTACTCGAGGGGAGCTTATCCTGGCTTCCCTACACCAAGGATAAGCATCAGAGCATGGATCCTGGAGCAATTCCATGGCTAATTGGGAGCAAATTCATAAAGAAAGTGCAAGTAGTACCTATTCTCCGTGCTGAAAACACCAACTGGCATTGCATCCTGGTTTTTGACATAGGAAACCCAGCCATACGCTGTTTGTTAGATTAGAGCTGTTTATGCTTCTGTTCTGCAAATATTTCTTTGCACAGGCTGCTTTAGTAGGTACTTCCATAAAATAATTTCAGATCTGTAAAATTTCCAGAGCTACACTATTCCTCTTTTATTAACAGAGCCATCTTCCCTCCACTTAGTTTTTTTTCCTGGCAGACCACCATAAAAACTGTTTTATGTCCTTTTTTCAGCTGCAGCTGTCATTTACCACTTACCATGTTCTTCTTAATTGATCTTTTCTGGGTCAACTTCCTCCGGCCCACGGCAATTTTGGCTCCCTCAAAGTGGGACACGCAGACTAAAGTCGGGACTTTTCAACAGTGTTTCTATTAAATCTAAACTGTTGAGGGGAAAAAAAATAACTTTAATGTCATTTGTATTTTTAGGAGTAATTTCTGAGCAATATATACAAAACTACTATAACAGTTTGACTTCAGTTCAACAACACGCAGGAATACCCTTTATCTCTTTTTTGTCTCCCACTCCTCCTTCTTCACTGCTAGGAGAGAAAGGGGAGGAGTAAAAAAGGAGAAACAATGTCCAATGAAGGAGAAAATTAAATTTTATATATATTATATAGATGTTTTATATAAATTTATTATATCTCTATTCACCAATTTAATTTTAGAAACATAACAAATTTCTTTTTTCCTAGATGATCTGATAAACAATACTCTAGGGCTCTAATCTCAGTTTCTGGCTTTGCAGAGATTAACTGTGGTCTTGTTATTGTCTCTGGGCATCAATTTTTCAGCCTCAGGGTAAAAGTACTTCCTTGATCTGTCCTTCTTGATCACTTGGAGCACCTACTGCCCCCCAGCACACATAGCCCAGGGATGTTCAGCATTGTTAAGCAGCAGTGTGACTACCATGCACATGACGGTGACTAATCCATACCATCCCTCTTTACGGGCACGGGAGCACAGGTTGCATTACACTAGTTCAATACCTGACTGACAATCTGGCAGGGAAGGAAGTCCCATCAGTTGTCACAGAGATTTTGTCTCCAGATTACAAGGTTACATGTTTGTCTGCCAGATAATTTCTACCCTGAAGAAGTGGAGCTGCATTGCTTTCATAACCCTTAAGGGTATGACAAAGAAGCTGTCTAACCTTATTCTTTGCCCAAGATGCAGTTGAGTGGAAATTAATGTAAAAGGGGAAATCTTTTAGCACTCGGCAGGGATGATCAAATTATCTCTTTCCATCTAGATAACAGCAGCTGCACTAATTGCCATGCTGCATTTGGCTTCTCCATGACACCACTGTCACCAGAACCAAATTGCTTCATTGATCAAGATCTTGAGCAGTAATGGTGGTAGAAAAGATGCCACGGGAACAGGTCAGAACCCTCTGTTTCAATCAGAAGAAAAATCTAAAAAAAATGAAAATACACCACAAAATAAAATCTGTGACATATTTCCAGTTGGGGCTAGCACAAATTTAATTTGCACAATGTTGACCTAATTTGTTTTTAAAACGACAAAATGTTTCACCTTATTTAGTTATTAGATGTGATTTATTGCCTTGGCTAGCTTAGGTCTGAATTCATATTCAAACATTAAACACGATGCACGAGAAGTAATATGTTGTGAAAATAAATGTTAGCGTTAGAGTCCAAATGAAATTATTTGGAATGACAACATTTAAGAGGCTTACCTTATCAAAATGACTCATGCTTCTCTTAGAAAGCCAGCTGCTTGGAATTAGTGAAATGAAGCAGGAACATAAGAGCAATTTGTCTGAAATTTTTCCTCATCAAAACTCCTGTTGAAGGTGAGGCACTGGCACAGGTTGCCCACAACCAACAGTTGTAGGTGCCCCATCCCTGGAGGGGCTCAAGGCCAGGCTGGATGAGGCTGTGAGCAACCTGGGCTAGTGGGAGGTGTCCTGCCCCTGGGATCTTCCTTTTTGGCCAATTCATGGCCGTAGGCTGTCATGATTGAGCTCACTGTACTGACAGAAAACAGCTACTTTCAGATATCCTACATATGCTTTATTCAGGTCTCCTGCTGACTTCTGCTCATTCAGATGGCTGGAGGATCCCCAGAGAAGATTGATGAGGACAATAGAAAAGGCACACACTTCATCAGAGAGTGGGACAAAGACAACTAAAATATTTGCTTCTCTGTCACCAAAGATTCTGCTACCCTGCCAAGCACAAAGGCAGAAAATAAATTCCCTGTATACTAATTCCAAAATCAAATATAAAAATACTGGAGAAGCCCGATTCAAAATATAACAAGAATTTTAATAACAATTCATACAATCCAGTTAGTTGCCATGGAGGTGGGTATAATATGGTAGTTCTTACTTTACAAAATATAAAGATGGAAGAAAAAGGTCTCCAGTGAGACAGAGTAACATTCATCCACTGAGAGATGTTGCTCCTGAGCAATATCACTGATGTTGGCTCAACCCCCAGAAACCATCAGAGATGAAAAGGAGCCCGCCCCTTAATATTCTCAGTTGAAGCTGTTCAGGTCTTGCCTTTGGGTTATGAGATCTGATGTATCACATGTACCCACTATCCTTCACACTGTCCAATTATCCTGTCCACTATCCAGCTGTCTACTATCCTTCAAACTGTCCAACTGTTTGAATAAAACAGGACAGAAAACGCAAAAAACCTGCTCCTGATCCCAAAATCCCAGTTAGGCTTTTCAGAAGAACATACAACTCCTATAGGCCACCTTAAAATCACAGAAATTTCAATATTCCTCTCTTATTATAGAGTAACTTTGGGACATCCTCTTAAAAAATACCATAATGACAAGCTGTTTTAGGGTCCAGACCTGCACGATTCAAGTAGACACAATTTCTCTCGGTGGAGACATTGAGTTTTACTGTGACAGGACCACAGGACAGATCCTAAATTTAACAGTTGTCTCTGGTTCAGGGCTGTCTTGAGCACAGATTTATTTGAAAGGGTCTGAGCTACCTTGATGGATGGAGCAATGCTGGCTGGTTCACTTTCCTCTGCGTTGGACTCCGGCCAGTTTCGCTGCGTGGTAGGATTAAAAGAGTTTGAAACAGTTTTGTATGAATTATGGCTCGGTGATACAGTGAAGAGATCTGTAGATCAGAGGCTGGAGGAAATGAAGAAAACAGTGATGGAATGACAAACTGAAGCACTACATTGCACTGGCAAGTTCTCTGTAGAACTCACATTACTTTAAGCACCTACCAGACATGAAAAAAACACACACAAAAATTCAGTATTTTTGCAAATCCATAAGAGAATCCACAAGACAGTGAAATATTCCGATTTTCATCAGCTTCAATGTATAAAAACTAACCACCTTTTACCAGAAATACAAAGATGCAGTTAGGAAGCTCAAGGATGGGTTAACCTTAAGGTAACACCGTTGCATCAAATCTATACCGAAACCTGAAAGGACCATAGCCCATGGAGGTAGAGGCAGTTATGAAAAGGCAGTCCTCCAGGTTACTACAATCTTACAGCACCACAGGCTTTCGTTTTCAAGTCTTTGAAGTTTTCATTCGGCAGGTTAACAAGACAGGTTCTGGAAGATCTTCTGGAAAAGGGCACAGAAAATTTAGCAATCAAACAAGGGGTCACAGCTTTAAATTGGTCTCTGGTCAAAGCTCCTGAGATGGGGAAAAAATTTTTTAAAATATATATTTATGGCTCATTTGTAGATGTCACTGCTGAAAAGCAGAGGGAGAAAGTCATACGTTTATAAACATTTACAAATATTAATTTTTGAACAAGTGGTGGACAGGAGCATCATGTTTTCCATGAGCTCACATGTATTAGATGGCACGTTTTATCTTTCTAAGGGAGAAAAAAAAAAAACAGAAAAAAACCACAGTAGCTTTGGATGATCTCAGTGTCTTTAGGCTGAGATTAAAAAACTTTTTTTTTTTTAAGCAAATTAATGCTTAGAAAGTTCAAGTGCCATGGCAACTCACGTGTATTATTATTTTAAGAAAACATACTCTAAGACACACAGACAAGAACATTATGTTGATATGCTTGCAAGAGAATACCTACATTTCTTTATTTGACCAAACAGATCTGTTTTGAAGCTAAGGTTGGAAATTAAAAGAAAGGCCATACATCTTAAATCACAGATTGAATTAAGTCATGCCTGGTAGCGAACAAAACTGTTTCTGCAAGTGGATAATACATGGCTTCATACTTCATGCTTTCCGCTTGCCCTCTTCTCTCCTTGTCGCAAGGAACATGCTGAGATTTTGCCAAATATGCACCATATGTATGGAAAAGTGGGAGGCACTGCATTATGCAAGTCATGAGCTCCCTCTCATGCTCTGAACAGTGTTTGAAAAACTGGTAAAATCCCATTTCCCCTAGTAAAGGTCAAGCACGGCTAATGTGTCTCAATGCCATAAATGAGAGCAAATTTAGGGAGGATTTCACCTCCCCATCTGCAGATTTCACTGCCCCATCCACAGCTGCATCTAGCTCTTGGTATCCCAGCCAAATTCTTAGCAAAAGCCCCATTACTTCTGCCCCTTCTTCTATCAGGCTCCAGTGACTTATGACATACTGATTTGCCAGAGACTTAAAAAAAAAAAAAAAAAGAAAAGAAAGAATAAAAAAAGCAGTGTGGCAACTTACAGATTTATGGAATTAACTCCAGCTTTCACCTATGCATGGAGCTGAGATGGCTGATCCGGAAACACAGCCAAGTGGTTAGTACTCATGAAATATTTTGCAGCTGAGAAGTGCCTTGGTAAGAGCAACAATTTTTTGTTGTGATCGTTATGGAAGTACTTTTGCATGCTGGTCTTCATACAGCTAGAGGCCGTTTTAGTATCTGCAGAGCTCTAATGACAGCTTGTGCTCTTATCTCCTTCCTCCCATGTTACTAAAATAAACAAACATGCAAAAGTTTCTGTAGACAGAAGGGCTCTCAATTATTAGAAATTTCACCACGCCATCCAGAATACAGCTCTGTTTTGCAGACTATCCAAATTGTTTCGTGACGATTTGGCAGATCTCTAATTCAGAAGAGAGGAAAAAAATTCCCTGAAGTTGACAGAGAAAACTTGCAAAGCTGTATTTCTTACCAACAGAGCCGACTCACAGTTATTCATTACTCACTCCTTATGGTGGGTTGTTACTGGAATCCAGCCCCAGATGGCAGGTTAAGCTGCAGAGAAGTGCTCTCCATTTACCATACTGATGAGACATGCAAAAGTGAGATGGTTTATTAGGAAGACAGGCTGTTCCTTAGGTCCAGGTACCCAAAAGTGTCACTTTCAGCACCTCCCTTTGCACCTAACTGCCTCCTGCCACATCTTTGGCTGAAGACACCTTGTTCGTTCAACTTTTGGAGTAGTGCAAATGAAGGGGATAAGGAGGGAAAAAAAAAAGTCAGCAAAACACTTTTTTTTTTTTTTTTTTTTTAAACAGAGTACCTAACTGAATGTGACAAAGAAAGGATAGTATAGCCAAACAATTCATTTGGCCCTTGGTCCACAAAATCAATTAAGCACTGTTTCATATTTGACCTGCTTTTTGCTGTGAAAGGGCTTTGTGGTTTAAAGGAGGTACAGAAAGTCTTCCATGCTGGAGTTTTGTATGGGAAATAGGTCCCAGAATCCAAACCATGTGCCAGATACTGTCCTGGTTGCTCACAGTTCTGTGCAACATCAACCTTTTTTTTTTTTTTCCTCCCCCCTGTCACTTCAGGAACACTCACTTACCATCATGCTCGAGTTATAAAAGCAGTACTTTAGGTACTTACATGTTAACCAAGTTTAGAGCAAAATTAAACATAATTAGAAGGTCCACGGTCAGACCATGGAAATTCAGGCTCTTCCATCTGTGCAAAGCTTCATCCTAAAGGAGTCTTTGTTTCAAATATCTTCTGTTAATTAGCTTCATGAACTCCATCTGCCAAACAGAGTGGGCTGTCTCCGTGCATTTCCAGTATTTTGAACAAGACTGTAAGTAACTACTCAGATGATGTAACTTTTATAACACAGAACCCTGAAATACTAACGAATGGCACAAGTCATTAATATGTGGATGCCCCATCCCTGGAGGTGTTCAAGGTCAGGCTGGATGAGGCTTTGACACAGCTGAGTGGTGATTTTATTGAGCACGATAGCACAAGAAATTTAGGAATAAGGAGGTCTATTTGGTACAAACTGGGTAACCTCCTGAGTTATGTCATACTTATAGAATAATCCTGGTGTTTTGCTTTCAGAAATCTCAAGGTGTCACATACATTTACTGCCTTCCCATTGAAAAAGTGCTTGCCTGGGCTGCCATGCACTTTCTCCAGATACTTTGCTTTAAAAAAAAAATATTCTGATGTGTCTATGGGGGCACTGATGAGGGTGTGCTTCATGGAGACTGATTTACTGAGTGCATCCTACTTGGGTATCTGATTTGTTCTTGCTCCTGATGCTTCCCCAGAGCAACACACCAATGCTCCGATTCTTAAACTGTGAACATGCAATATGCTGCATGAAAACAGCACAATCCAGTCCTAAATACACTGCTCCTCTAGCAAAAAAAAAAAAAAAAGTGACAATTTTTAATTTATGATCCAGCCCCTTCACATCGACTTTACGCAAACAGAAATAACAATCTTAGAAGATGAAAATTCAACTGAGTTTAATGATGCAAAGACTGTGAGTCTGTTCACAGCAATTTAGCTGCCTACAGAGTTTTGGTATTTCACCTGCTGGCTTTCTACTTTGTGTTTTGAGCCAAAAGCCCAGGGCAGACTGCTTTTTTCACCTTTGCACAGAAGTCTTAATTTTTTTTAAGTTACTGTGGCAAAGTGACTTCGCAATTGGAAACTGACAAATAAAGCAGTCCAGGCAGTTTTGCTTCAGGTCCCTTATGCATCTCTAATTAGATTATATTTATTGTGTGTTCTTTTATACCATGATAACTATATGAAGAAATGTAATGGGAATAATTCCATGAAAATGTAATATTGCAAACTGGTTTTTTTTTCTAACTGCAGGCTCACAGTGACAGGCTGCAAATTCGCTTGCATGCTTTTTAACACGAGCAGTGTAATAAATTTTGTCTCAACCCTATTCCCAGTAATCAAAGCATCTAAACCTTGGGCAGATACCTAGTAAGGGAAATTTCAGACCACATAGTGAAACTAAATCCAGGTTTACATGGGTCTCAAAATGAAAAAAAAATATCAAGTAAGTTTAGCAAAGGACAGTGCTGTAGCTAATGACTCTAACAAGAAGCTTTCTAATGCTTTCTATGTATTTGCAAACAAACTAGCTGGAATTTGAACTGAAACCTAGCTGAACATTTTGGTTATTTCTTAGCAAATTACACTGGGAAAGGTGACAAACCAGAATTTCTCGGCAAACTGGAAAATCTCAAGGAAGAATGACAAAAATACCACTCTGAGAATTCCTCACCACCACTTAGTGTTTAAAAATAAGAAAGGATGTATTAAAAGCCTAGATTTTATGTTAAACTGCAGACTGGGTCTTGAGTCTCAAACACCTTTTATTCTACACACTGCTTTTTATTCTGTGCTTTCCTTGCCTTTGGTTGCTCATTTACACAAACCTTCCTACCTCCATCTAGAATAAAAATTAATGTTATTCTTCACAATCTCAGTGGTTAGAGATTTTAACATATCATACTTTTTATTTATCTTTAAGATCAATGGAATAATCACAAGAGCAGTAGCATTGCTCACAGGAAAAAGCCAAAGCCACAGGATTTGAAAGCAGAGTTAGCTCTGGTTTCTAGGGGAGGAACATCTAAGTAAAGAAGTCACTCATGTATAGGATTTTGAGAAAGATCTCAAAGATCTAATCATTAATTCTCACTGACAGGTAGAAATAATTGAATAATGGATTTACCAACACTTCTGTTGAAATCTTGCCATCTGTCTCCAATCTCTGTGACTACTACTGCACTACTACTAACATCTGTACACTTCACACATATGACTGAAACCCCTTCATGTCATTATGATGCTTTTTCGGTGATAAGAGAACCGGAGTGGGCCCTTAAAAGATAAGGCTGTCAAACAAGATTGAAATATTTTAGTAAGCTTGAATGCAATGTTTAAACAGAAATGAAATTAAGACAGTGACCAAAACCCTGGATATTTGCTTAACATTACCAGCACCAGAACAAAACTAAATCTCTCTGTGAGCACTTCGATGTGACATTAAACATGACCTTTTAAGTAACTGATTGAAATGGGGTTCCTTAAAAAAGAGACATATACAAAATGTCAAGTTAAATACTCCATCCATTAATATTGGCCTCATTCAGTTTAAAAATACCTCTGCTTTTCATGGCATCTTATTTTTTTTAAAGAAATGTGCTGCTTCTAAAGTAATAGTCAGAAATTAATTCTATCCCATCAGTATTACATAGGGTACTTGATAGCAAACACTCAAATAACTGATTTTTAAAGGCATGGTGATACAAAATCAGCTAATAGACTGAACAGTTCAGATGGGAGTGGAAGTAAATGAAATCACCATCAACCAGGGATTTCCTAAGCACAAAGTAAGAGGAACTAAAGAAATACCAGGTCTATTTTCCCAGCTAGCACCTGGCATTCCCACACCGTGAATCCTTACGTTTCCCCGGCACCAACCCTACCAGATTAGCATGCTGTACATCCCTGCTGAGCAGTGCTTGCTAAAGTATTCCACTCACAACAAAGTTTCTGCAAAACAGCAGATTTGAAGGGCTAGAGCCCCTTAAGTCAAAGGTCACATTTGCAAAGAGCATCTCTGAGATTTAGAGGACTGAACTTCATCACTTGTAGACTACATCCCAGGATTCGAAAAAGCTGTCCAACAAACAGAGCAGATTATACCAGCAAGGAGAAAGAAAGGAGAAGGTTGGGAGAGCATGTTCATTAGAAATTAATTCAGATTGCAGTGTTTCATTCTCCGCATTGGTCGTTGCAGAAAGGGCAAGCTTATTTGGCAGAATAACTGAGTAAAGAGAAAAAAATATTACCTATCGTTTTGTATCCTGAATTTGTAACTTTCTTTAGTTCAGAGGAATCCACTCTTACCCATTCCGGGAAGTTTCATTAAAAATGGTTTGAAAATAATGTAAATTATTAACTTCCTAAAGTCATATAACTTTGTTCCAACTACATAAAAGAAAGCTGACATTGTATGACCAGGTGATGAATTTGTTCAGTTGTAAAGCCAGGAAGAGAGCACAAGAGCACTTTGAAGCTACCAAGCAGGAAAAAAAATGCTTAGAATAAGATTTACAAGAAAATAAATTCAGTGAGTGGTTTATGACCACAGCTGGTACTTCAGGAACCATGATGTCATGCAGTAAGTTGTAGGATGCTCTGGACAGCCCTAACAAAGACAGTCAATAGAAATGACCTTCACATCTGGAGATTAAATCTAACCTATTTAATGCTTCAGAATAAAAGTATTTCTAAATATTTCTTATTTTGTTACAGAGAAAGAAGAACTATGATATGTTTTTGAACTGTCCTCCAACAGGAATGTCAAGTGGCAGTGGAAAAAAGCTTTTCCAGGGGCTTTTGGGACCGCAGACTGAAAGGTGGTGGCCTATTGATTGACTAAGCTGCATCCTTATTGAAAACAAGTCCAATTTTGATCTATGCAGTCACTATTTGACCTTTATAAATCAAAGCACAAACTGTAGTGCAAGGCTCCAAAGCATATTCACACTTTAAAATACCACTCAGCAGTCGGTGCGGCAGTCCTGTGGCAGTGCTTCAGCAAATCCGTGCCATGAAATCAGATCCAGCAGGTCACCTGGCCGTAAAAAAGGCAGACTGGTGCATCACAGCATGTAAATAATCACAGCCTGTAAACCAGCTGCATATGCAACAGATAGCAGTCCTTATTTCCACTCACTCTGAAGAAAAATTATTATACATTTCCTTCCTTTCAGAGAAATTTATGTGGTTGAAGTCCCTGTCATATGAAAACTATATCCTTCTGGCCCTTCATTTCCTTCCATTCTTGTTTTGGATTGATTCATGGTGGTGTTTTGTTTTGTTTTCAGAAATGTGAAAGCAGCTCCCAAATTTCAAATCATGGTCTGATTGCAGTTGTTATGAAATAGACTTCTCTTATGATTTAAATTTCCTCTCATTAAATTTCAAGGTGCAGCCAGAGTAACAGGGAGAAAGGGACAAAGCAGGCAGCACGGGGTCAGGTAAGGAGTTCTGGAGGAAAAAATGAGCTTGGTAGAAGAGCAAATGGTCTGTGTTCTGAACTGGGAATGTATTTATCCAGTTTGGAACAGAATACTCTGCTGAAACATACCACACATTTTTTTGCCAAGGGACTCCATCAAGTGTGCTTCATGGCTTTTATTGTCTATAAATGAAATTGAGATATCAGGTCTTTTCAGAAGAGATCTTTCTAAAGATAACAAAAAAGATTTAAAACTGAGTCAAATGGTCCCAAAACACACTTCATCCTGAACTGTCCAACATTTTGGTTCCTGTTTGGAGGATATGTAAATTAGACGTAGGGGTGGTGAGATATGGAAAGAGAGGAAAGGAGGACAGGAACCATCTATTCCTGGTGCGTTGACTATTCTAAAGACAACTGCAACTGGAAACCTTTCACACAGACAGATTCAAGAGATGAGGAATATAAAGGAAGGGAAAGAATAAAATATTTTCTTTGCTTTGTTATAAACAGATCCAGAATAAGAGTCAGTTCTTCTGATTAATTTCTCCCCTGAATTATCATTTAGTAATAAAGGCACCTCTACCCAAGAACCTTTTGATTTTCTTTTTCCATTGTAGCTACTTGAAAAATCTCCCTTATCTAGAAGTTATGATTTCAGCAAATCCTAATAAAATCTCTATCAGCACAAACTTAAAATATATTGCAGCATCACAAAGGGCTACATCCAGAGGGAAAGCTGCAAGCATAAATAAATGCCAACACTTGCTTGAATAACTTCAGCTTTTCAGTATTATCAGTTGTGTGTTCTCCAGAGAATCATCTGGTTACTGGGATTTTACACATCTGTCAGCAAAATCGGAGTTCCAAACGCAAAATGAACAGCTCAGAAAAGTTATCTGTGCTTCTGACTGACTCCCAATGGGGGTTAAAGGTTGCAAACCAATGCACAGATTGGAATGAAACACTCAGAGCAAGACATCAAGGTGTGATAAAGACAATTTGTTAAATACTGTTTTCATATCATTCATTCTCTCCAGATCAGTTTCTCTGATGTTTCTTAAGAGGAGATGCTCTACTCAACATTAATATGTAGAGAATTCCACAAGGCAATCAATTTAAAAAGCAAAGCTGCTCAGGAGATAGATATTAAGGATATATTCTGTCAAACTATAGTATCACAAAAAAAAGATAATGGGCTTCTCATCCAGAAGCACACTATTAGTTACCACTGCTTCATGACAATGCTGTTGACTCTGTCAGGTGGGACACTTCTAGAGACACAAACTGACTCTACCGGACAGTTCTTTGCTTTGGCTTCACCCACACTCAAAGCTCAGAGGTCAGGAGTAGCAACAAGAGGAGGTATGTCCTCATAAGACATAGAACAAGGAGATTAATTCTCCGAAGCAGACCTGAATGGTGACTTTGGGCAGGATTTTCTGCCCCTCAGAAGGCTCAGCTTTCCCAGTAGCCTCCAATCCTAGTTTTGCTGATGAGGCTGAAAATGCCAAGAGGCAGTTGTGTTGCCCTTTCAGAGATTTAGGTGTATTAACTTCTGTCCAAAGTCCTCATGCAATCTCTAGTTGCCAGTTTCCTTACATTTAAACAAATCTGAACCTTGGCTCTGAAAAACTTATTTTTGTGTTGAAAATCTAGAGCTAAAACTCATCTGTTCTTCTGTAGACCTCACTTTCATACCATTTAAATGACTCAAACCTTATTTATTAATTTAATTTGTACAGTGGTTAAAATAAATAAAGAATTTTAAAACCAGAAACTAATAGAACAACTGTCGTGAGTCAATGAAATATTAAAAATCTGATGAGGTCATTGATTAAAGTGTTCCCTTCAGCAAACAGTAAATAAATGACAGCATGAACTCCCATTTGGCTCAGGAACTCAAGCCAGCGCTGCTCACCTCAGTAGCTGCCAAATAATTATCGATTGCGAGGGATCAAACTCTTTGCTAGCTCACTAATATCAAAGCAGAGATATCAGCAACCATGGACTGCCATCCCAGGAAAACTGTCACAGGAGCCACCACTGCTTTGGATCTGTGAAGGCTATAGGCTTACCTTTGATAGATCCCAATGATGGGGCTGGTAGAACAGCTTGGACCCAGATGAATATGTCCACTGTAGTTTTACTAGAAACCCCCTAGGAATCTTGGTAATTCCATAGAACTTTTGGGGACTACAAAGTGCTTTTTAATCTTTATTTATCCTAATTCAGTTGTTATGAGAGGCAGTCAGCTCACTGAAGTACAATCGGATCAGGTCTGTAATTATAGATTAGTCGCGGGGCTACTGGAATGACTTGAAAATAGTATTACATTACATGCTCTAAAGCAAAATAAAAATAAACTTATCATCTCCTGTTACACTGTCATGTTGACCTGACTTTCCAAATCTCTGCTACAGCAACATGACAAAGGCATATCCAGGATTTCCAAAGGATTCTTCACTTTAATCAGAGGAATCACATCCATTAATTATTTGTTCAAAATAGACCTCTTCGAAATAAGTTCATGAAGGGCTTACTGATAAAATTTTAGTTTGGACATCTCATGAAAAGGTTCTGAAGTGGGGAGGAAGGCTAAAGCCTTCCGCAATACGTCTCTGAGGTTTCCTAATGAATCAAATTACAGCCAACAGATGCTGGGCTAATGACTTCAGAAAAGGAATATTTTAACTCCTAAGAATTTTTTCATGTTGAATTTGAGGTCTATTATTTTGATTTCTGGTAGCCATCACATGACGTTATCACCATACCCAGAACAGGACTGTATTCCTGGGAAGCGAAGGGTTATCCTCTCCCATGCCTTGCTACCTACTCTGGGCACCAAGATCCATTTTTCATCTCACAAACTCAAGACTTCTCTCACATCAGCAACTTACATTGTTAGGATTTATTATTGATACTTTCCTACTGGAATGAGAAAGAGTTTTCTCAAAAATATTAACTCTCTTTGGCAAGAAATAAAAGATACAGCACAGCTAGTGCTGCTAGTAGCATGAGCGTGTGAGTTCTCTGTCATTCCTTCTCATATACCACCTGCTTGAAAAGTGCAGCAAAATTTTGACAGCTCAAGTCTATCATATTTTTCATCAAAAAACAACCCTGTTATGGTTTTTTTCCCTACAGAGNACCTATGGCATACTAATTCAGTTGTATTGTCAGGAAGGATGAAGCTACTCACTTCAATAAAAGTGTTTCAGGTTGGACACCAAAAAAACCCCAAAAAGACAAAAGCCTTTTTTTTTTTTTTTAGAAAGCATTATAACATTAATTTCAGTTTTATTTAGATTTCCCCCTGCTTTAAGTTTCGGGAGATATTGTCAAACTATCTTAAGAACATCTTGTGAGAAAATGCCAGGTTTTACCTGGAAAAAAAAAAATTGCTATAGGTAACAATATAGTCAACTAAATGAAAGTAAAGTAGCAAGAAATTCTGCATCTTCTTTTATCTAAAATGGACCAAAACCTTAAGCATGAAGTCAGTATTAAACTTCTGTTTTCAACTGGAATGGCATGTTTTTATAAGAAGTTATTTACAGTCAATATTGTAATATAAATATTGAGCATACAAGAATATCATGCGCCTTTTTCTTTCTTTTCTTTTTTTTTTTGTTTTTAAAGATCAACTCAAGCAGCCTCTGCAATGAAACTGGAAATGAAGATTTACCAAGGTCATACTCTCATGCCCTTGACAACTTTCCAGAACTCCATCCAAATTCCCTCACGCCTTTCAATGACAAGCCTTCAGAGCCCCCTGGGGAAATTATTCCAGTTGGTGTCTCTATACAAAGTAGAGAATACAGCTCCTCGACAGCAGATTGACTCTGATTGCACATCTCATATTAGACAACCCCAGCACTCAGCAGGATTTTTGGAGAGAGACTATTGACTTACTGTCCCTGTGTCTCAAACCAACAACCTGTAAATCATATGACAGAGTATATGGGGAGTTTATTTCTGAGGCCAGTCAGGAAGATAAAGAATAAAGATACCCCTAAAAAAGATTGAAACTGGAATCATTGATTTCTCGAGACAAAATTAATAGAGGTTTTTTCTCATCCTATAAAGTTAAATCTCAGACTTCTCTCCTGGTGAAAAGTTTTCTGTTGACTAAAAATCAAACATAATACCAAGTAATCCTTAAGGTAGTTTCTTCTGTTAAACTCATTAAACCCAAGTCTATCTCTTTGTGGCAGCTTCATTTTAGTTTTTTGACATTTGTCCATACTGCAAACTCTCATGGTAACAGGCGCTTGCAGCCCAGAAAGGAGATTCAATCCTTCCCTCAGTCATNGAACAGCAAATATTGCTTGCAGTCATACTTCATTTCTTGTCCATTTTTCTAAGTCCAGATGATTTTTTTTCAAAACTAAAACTCTTTAAAGCCCACAGTAACCTCGGTGCATTTGGAATCCTGTACATGATTCTCTTCTACACAAGAAAAGTCTCCTGTATAAAAAGAACAAGAATTAATAAGCTGTTCTTACTTATTTAGCTTCCCATGCTGAAGTCTTTCAAAGCCCTGAAACCCTCCCAAGAGGACAAAAAAAAAAAATAAAAAAGAAAAANAAAGTACTCAAATGCTTTTCACATTACCCAGTGAAGGGTACAATTCACAACATATCAGACACTTGCCAAAATGGAAATGGGTGCCTCAGACATGAGAGCTGTGAGGGGCCACCACTAAACCCTGTCATTTCAGGCACTTGGACAGAAGCAGCATCCTAAATTTAGCTTACCTTAGAGCCAATGCCTAAAAGAAGATCATTCTGCAGTGGTGAGAGAATTCAGATTTTGTTCTGAATATGCTTGAAGACTGTCCACAAGACGTAACCGCCTCAAAGTAGGGTGGAAGAGACAGCCAGACATCACCGGGATGTTTTGACTTAACAATGGGGATAAATAAGCATGAACATCATAAATAAATAAATAAATAAATAAATAAATATATATATATATATATGAAAACACAGATATTCAAAAGACTGTGTTTGAACAAGTCAAAAAAGACAAAGAACTTGCAATGAAAGCCATACCTGACAAACACAGACAACAGAGGGGAGGGTTTTTTTCTCACAGCATGTCAGCAGAAGATGAAATTTTGCCATAGGATGTCTCTGAAGCCAAGAGCTTAGCGGAGTGGGATCTTTCTATGGAGAGCAAAAACATGCAGATTTACTATTCTGGTTACAGTTTTAGGAGGAGTATAACACCTCAGCAATTTGAGGGTAACAGCCCTAACAACTAGACATGGGTGAGACATCTAGAGCTGCCCACGGACAGGCAGAGGCCAGTGAAAATGGTGCATTCTGGGTCTGATCCAATCTGGCAATTTCAGTCTCTCCAAATTTTATACAATAATTGTTCACACTAAGTACAGCTCTAGAAAATGCTTTTTAGTCCTAACATGAATGGCTAGTAACACCCACCAGCCTTTCGAAGAAAAATCCCCACCAACAACCAAGCACAGGGAAAGGAAGGCTGGTGAAGCTTTGTACTTGTCATCTAAATTTAAAAATTGGAATAAATACGATGAGATCCTAAATTAAGAATCTTAAATCCAAGAGTTCTTGCAACCCCAAATTTCTTTTTCTGGTCTTTTATTTTTATTAAGTTCTTTATGTGTGAGATGATTGATGCAAAATTCCTTGCCTCATGGGAACACGCAATTTTGCTTTTCTTACTGCAGCATCTGAGGTGGAAAGGTCTAGGTACGAGCCGGTGAGACTTATTTGACGGTGACATCAGCTGTGGCTTTTTGCATTAGGTTGAACATCCAGTCACTGCTTTGGAATAATCAGAAAGCAGCTCTGATCTGTCAGCCCCTGATAGGGACCTGCAGTGCAGGGGTATGTGGGAAATATCACTGATAAGCTGCTGCGGTTATTACCTGGAAAAATCAATTATCTGCTCTGAGGTAACAACAGTCTGCTGGAAAGATGAGAGAGAAATAGCAGCAAAAGAGGATTAATGGAGCAGTTAGTGTGGTATTGATTGGGCCTCTGGCTTGTGGGGCTCAGTCTGGATATGGCTAAAAAGAAGCAAAAGTCAACCCTACACAAATAACAACAGAACAGATTTTTTTTTTGTGATAAGAGGAGCAGACCTCGCATGCAAAAAATTACACAGTGCGTGAAGCAGTTGTAATGTTTTACGTAGTTCATGCTCTCCTAGAATATTAGCGTTTTGCAGAATTAAGTCGTGCAACTGCATAAAATTTTCATGCCATTGTCCCTGCCTCCTTCCACCATTAACATGAACCACAGAGGAGGTAAGAACCTTGTTCGCTAGGAGAGTGTTAAGAACAGAAACTACCGGAATAATAATTGTGAATAAAAGGTGGATGGCAATATTTCCTCAGACAGAATGAACACCTGAGTATCTGTTATTCTGCTTTCAAATGAAAGTTCAGGTTGTTGGCGCTTTTGCAGAGCACAAAGAAAATCCACCCTCCAGCATTGGCTTCTTAGTTGCTTCACAAACTCTAGGAATCGAGATGATTTCATGCTTTCCAACAGAGTAGGTAGTCAAAGTGTGAAAAATAAGCTGTGGCAGTGGACTTTTTCCTTCTATTGTCAAAATTTGAAAGCCTTTCCATGTTTTGCCCTAGGCCTGGTGTTCATATAGCATTTAAGACCTAGAAATGACACAAAAATAAAGCAAAAATAAGGAATTAAAAGTGGTTAAACAAAGGAAGAACACCGAGGGGNCTATGGGCTTGACCTGAAGTTTAGTCTCATTTTTTAATATATTCATTTATTTTGGCTGTTGTGCAGAACTGTGGCTTAGCAATACTGTCCCAAAGTATGAATATTGGCATAACTCTGCTTTTTGATCCAGTTCATTTGTTTTATGGATTAATTTACTTACTTTTTTTATTTTATCTTTTTAATGCAAGCAGGATGTTAGAACAGTAATTATTATTTTTAAGAGATTATTTTTAATTTAAAATAGCCATATTCTCAGAGGCTGCGTTACTCTACAGGTTCTCCAAGGGGCAGTGTGGGAATATTTTCAGCGAACTTAAAGGCACCTGAAAACAACAAGACATTTCATTATTTCAGTTATATCAGGTCAGGATTTTATATTTCCCATTGGCCACAGCTTTGTTTTAAAGCCAATAATACACCCAGCTCCATCAAAGAGCCCTACCTGCAGTGCTATAATCAGAGTCCTTAAGATTAATTGCAGCATCATTACTGTTTGTGTTTTGGGTTGTCCTTGGCACAGCTTCATCGTCCTTGTTATTACAAGCAAAAGCTATCCCAAGCCATGAAAGCCACACTGCCCAGCTTGGGAGGGAGAGGATGTTTCCAGGCTGCAGAATGAACTTTTTGATCTGTGACCTCACATCTGAGTCAATCCCTCCATAAAAATGTCTGTCATTTGAAAAGTACTCAAATGCTTTTCACATTACCCAGTGAAGGGTACAATTCACAACATATCAGACACTTGCCAAAATGGAAATGGGTGCCTCAGACATGAGAGCTGTGAGGGGCCACCACTAAACCCTGTCATTTCAGGCACTTGGACAGAAGCAGCATCCTAAATTTAGCTTACCTTAGAGCCAATGCCTAAAAGAAGATCATTCTGCAGTGGTGAGAGAATTCAGATTTTGTTCTGAATATGCTTGAAGACTGTCCACAAGACGTAACTGCCTCAAAGTAGGGTGGAAGAGACAGCCAGACATCACCAGGATGTTTTGACTTAACAATGGGGATAAATAAGAATGAACATCATAAATATATATATATGAAAACACAGATATTCAAAAGACTGTGTTTGAACAAGTCAAAAAAGACAAAGAACTTGCAATGAAAGCCATACCTGACAAACACAGACAACAGAGGGGAGGGTTTTTTTCTCACAGCATGTCAGCAGAAGATGAAATTTT
>VZTO01023642.1:0-13721 GCA_013400615.1 Syrrhaptes paradoxus | reverse complement strand
CCAACAGAGTAGGTAGTCAAAGAGTGAAAAATAAGCGGGGGCAGTGGACTTTTTCCTTCTATTGTCAAAATAAGAAAGCCATTCCATGTTTTGCCCTAGGCCTGGTGTTCATATAGCATTTAAGACCTAGAAATGACACAAAAATAAAGCAAAAATAAGGAATTAAAAGTGGTTAAACAAAGGAAGAACACCGAGGGGTAGAACACGCCATTTGATGACAGGTAAAAGTAAGAGTTAACAATTAACAAAATATATGTTTTATATATATTTGATGAACCTAGGGGCACCAAAATCCATAGGTTCCAAGAATTCATCTTGACATCAACCAAATTCCTCTTTGTTTTCATTCTTAGAGAGGCAGATCTGTTCTGCCCAGGGTAATGATACATGCACAAGCAAACATCTTATTGTTAACTGGTAGATACCTGGTAAATTACTGAAGATCAAAATCCCTTAATACTGCTCGTTGTCAAAAAGAACAGTTTATAGAAACTTTTCAGGCATAGAAGAAAAAAAACAAAACAAAACATTCTCCCTTAATATATTTTGCCCTGTTCATCCCCCCATCCCTAACCCCACCTGAATGTCACCCATTTGTCACTTTATTGTATTTGTATTTGTCTCTAGAGGATGCAGCCTTAAAATTAGATATTTTAACTTTTGAAGCCTATATTGTTGAAGGCAACTATTCATCTAAGAGGAGACTAGGTGAAAAAAACTACCCTGAAAAATAAAAAAAAAAAAAATTAATGTTGCAGGTAAATTTCTAGTTTTGAGGTTTTGCAGCTGAGTAGCTAAAACTGAAAGCTCCTAAAAACAACAATCATTCAACAACAAATTAATTTTTCAAACAGAATCCTGGTGTCAGTGACTGAAAAGACAGTTCTACAGCCACACAGCCCCGAGTAAAGAGCAGGCTGCTATCACAGGGCACTGCCCAGATCTCCCTTCTGACCTCATTTCTACTTACATTCATTTGTCCACAACATAAAGTGTGACAAATGATTTTCCAATCAGCTTTGTCCTTGGGGCCACTACAGAGATGCACAAACCTGATAAGGAAGGTTTCAGTGACACTCTTGAGTAAGCTGCATGTAAGAGAAAGTAATTCAGAAAAAAAAAAAACACACAAAAAAAACAAAAAAAACCCAAAACTTTGGAGAGTCAGAATATAATCTTTCTAAAAGTAATTAAGTGCAAATCCCACAGAACACAAAATTATTTTTTAGCCTCAATTTTACTTTTGCACAACACAATTATAATTAAAACCTAAGCAGAGTAAGGATATGAAACAAGATATCAGCAGTGCTGAAAACTTCAGGCCAGGAAATTACATAAGAAATCTATTCAATTGCAGCACTTAATTGGATATATTGCAACAATTTAGATACTGAAATGTCTGAATAAAGCATGAAAGTGTATTTTGCTCTATCCTCATGAAAGCAAAGACAAGCAAGAACATGCACCAAACCAACGTTGGTCCAAGTTAGTATTAAAAATCCAAACAATTCCCTGAAATTGTCAAGCTATAACATTCAAAACAGTACTACACGCTACACTCTTCCAAAGTACTGAAATTAATCTGGAGATCACACTGGAGAGACTAATTTCTTTAGCCCTCTCCACTGACTATTCATTGCAATGGCACTTAAAGCATTCAAATATATTATTCATCAGAGTCTAGAGGCAGAGACTCAGAAGTGACTCATTTATACACTCCATGGAAGAATTCAGTAGCGGAGGCCTGGGAACAAGGCTCAAACCGCGTCTTTCATGCTGTGTGTTGTTTTATTTAAGCGAAGCACTGTCCCAGCCATTCATAAATTACTGATGCCTTGCATCCTCCAGTCCATCTGTTCCTGCAGGGCTGAGGCAGGGGAGGTGTTCACTGATTCATAGGCCTTTCAGCTTTTCCAGAGCACGCCTTGTATATTCATCTGCTGCCTTCACCGTACAGACCCAACTATTCCCGAGGAGGAAAAATGTGGATGTGGATTAGAAAAGGGAGCACAGCGCTGATTTGGCCTCAGTGAATCTTTCAACACAACGTTACTATGGAATCCACGTCCTAGCTACAACCAGCCAGAGACCCAAGCACTAGAACAGGATTTATTACTCTTGTTTTGAGCACCCAAGCAAATCCCCAGGGTCCTGGTGAGACACACCACAGAGACAAGAATATAGAATCACAGAATGGTTTGGGTCAGAAGGGACCTTAAAGATCATCAAGTTCCAGCCCCCCTGCCATGGGCAGGGACACCCTCCACTAGCCCAGGTTGCTCAAAGCCTCATCCAGCCTGGTCTTGAAGCCCTCCAGGGATGGGGCATCCACAACTGTTGGTGAAGATCACAGGGGCATGAAGGAGGTGAGAACACTTTATTCCAGACATCTGTGTTAACTTTCCTTCTGCAGAAGAAATGCAAAGAGGTGGAGCTGGATACTACTCAAGATACTCACAGTTAAACTTCTTTAATGCCTCCAAAATGACGAGTACCACCAATGAACAACATTCCAGGAGTCTGCTGAAGCTTCAGAAGAGCACAGAGATATGGTTACAAAGACAAGCAATGCAAGCTAACTGTGCTGGGCATCCAGCCAAAGGTTTTTATTTCTCCTACCTGCAATTTCAGAGTAGATGGAGAGTGGAGTTAAGAACATATTTTCTTAACTACATTAGTATGTCCAAGGCTGGCTGTTCGAATTCCAATTCCAATCCAAACACACCAAAGGAAATAAATGGTTTGTTTAGAGTTTGGTGTGTTAACTTGATAATTTCCAACTCCTTATTAAGGAATTAATAGGAATTTAATAGGAATCCTATTAAAAGAAAGGAATTAAGAGCACCAAGATTTTGCCTAACTTTGCGACATCTTTTCAAAACATTGGCTAAACTCTGCAGCATCTGTTATAGGCTTGTTTGGAGCAAGAAATATTTTCACTGAGTTACGGTTATAAAAAATTAGTCAAAGCATGTTCTGGTTCACTGCTGGAGCATCATGGAATGGATAGTACATTTTAATTATTTGCAGCAAAGTTACAGGCACAAAATATAGCTAATCCCATGCGTAATAAACTCACTTGAATATTCAGTCTTGGTCTTGAAGAATTTTAGAGATTTTTAAGACATCCTGAAGTTACCACACCAAAGACACATCACCAAATAGTTTCAAAGCTGACTAGTAAGGTAGTTGGATGTTTTCTGATGCAACATCACTTTTGCTGTCCACATTGGGGTTAGGGATCAGGTGGAAACACTGGCAACATTCTCATAGCTACGCTTTCTAACAGCTTTCTCAAACAGCTGTTTTTGAAAAAAGCTGCTGCTGTCATAAAAGGTTTTACACTCCTGGCATGCTCTAGTGAAGATCAAACCCATCTTTCTCTTTCCTCCTGTGCAGTAACTGTTTTCCATCTCAAAGCTTTCAAAGTTTCCAAACATTCTCATTCTGAAGACATCAAATTCAATGCACATTTCCTTCATCCCGGCAAGGGAAAGGAAAAAAAAAAACAGAACAGCTATTAGGAGGTGGGGACAATGACAATACCATTATCAACACAGTTCAACACCCATCAAGGTCAAGTCTCTACTATGCTAGCTATGCTCAGTAGCTACTTTCAGGCATACCACCATCTCACAATGAATAAAAAGCAGTTTTCCTCTAATGACAGACTTCCCATGAGTGTGGATATTACAGCAGTAGGTTCTAAAGCTAGTGGTAGTCTGCTCCTTTGTAATGTTACAGAAATACCACCATGCCCTGAAATCCAAGTCTCGAATGTGGAACAGAGGAGGGGGAGGATCTAAGTAGGAATTTCTCAAAATGCAGTGGTTGTTCCCTCCAAGCTCCAACCAGAAATCCTACCCTGGAGTCAAGAATCAAGGAGAGGATTGTCACTACTGGCACATATGTCAGAGTTATAATTTTGCCTAAATATTTTAAATCCTGAGGGGTTTTTTTGGAAAATACCAGCCAGCTTTTCAGTGTATGACTTTGGCAATGTGTCTGCACAACACTTTGAAGCCAAATGAGAGCTTTCTCTTACTGAAATTCAAGCTGGCCAAAGATGTACTAATTCCAGTCAGGAGCCGTGCAGACAGCTAGTGCAGGCACTGTGCTAGTAACCCAGACAAATTACTTTTCTGAAAACAAGTTGCATTGCTTCTAGATTCAGACTCAAAATATGGGTGGAGAATCATATGCCTGCCTGTCTGTGAAAAGATGCAGTCACTGGGATAGCCACCTTGATACAAAGCCAAATTCTCACCAATATACAAAAGAACAGCTCCTATTATTTCAACAGCAAACCTCTATTTTCTATAATAGTCTGAGTAACACGTTATCCTGATGCACTTGATCTTATATTAAAGTATAAAAAAAAATACAGTCCAGTCTAAAAAAAAATATATATAGTCCAGATTTTTTTTCCTTTAAAGATAAAACTACAGCTCATCTTACCTCTGGCTAAAAGTCTGCCCTGTTGAGCAGTGTTCAACTCTCTCTAGGACTGCAAATTCTTAATGCAAGCAGGCTCACCCCATGTTCCAGCCCCCCCAACACAGTAGCTCCAGTCCCGGCAAGTTTCTGGGGCAATTCTGTATGAAGCTGTAAGGAGTATTTTAATTTCAAATGAGGCTCAGTTTGTGGGGGATTTGAAGAGTCAAAAAAGAAAGGGAGCAAAATATGTATTTTTTTTTAAATTATTCCCTCTAACACTTTTCCTTGTATTTTCATAATTAGACGAAAACTCCTTAAAGGCAACATAACAGTGGCAACAAAGGAAGAAGCAGAATTCAAAATCAGGTACATGATTTGTTTCTCATTTGAATAGTGGCAGCAGAGTGAAAAATAAGAAAAAAGCCTGTAACAAGAGATGAAAATACTGTAACAGAGGGACATATTCATAAATCAGTAAGTTACAGTAGCATATTCTAGCTCTAGGGTAGAATGGGCTGTTTGCATTAAAAAGATGTAGATTTAAAATGCAATAAAAAGCCAACAAAAAAAATCAATAATGATACATTATCATTCAAACAGCCATCACAGCAGTGCCACAGCAATCAGTCATATTTACCCAAGCCCTGTATATAGTAATCCCCCTGATCCCTATATAATTGCCAGCTTTGCCTTTTGAATTATCAACAGCTCTCGTAGCTTATTGCTTCGTACTTTCTTAATAAGCACCTGCAATCAATAATCCTGCCACCGCCTAAGCGGCAACCAGCCGGCCAAACACAGGGTGTAAGTGTTTCAGAAGCGATCATTACAGGGATATGAATGACAAGGTGACTGTGCTAATGGGATAGGCTTGGAGTCAAGACATAATTTGGAAAATCTGCTTACAGGAGTGCACGAATGCTTTGCCATGGCAAAATGCAGAGGGGAATATTTACCCTTAAAAGTGAAACCTCAAATCCTCCCAAGGGGAATTTTTTCTGAGATGCCAATCACCATCACCAGACTTTCATATCTCATCATCAGCACAAAACATTCAGTATGTCTGCAGCCTACTTATTTCATCCGGAAACACTGCTTCACACAAACCCTGGAATGATTGGTAACGTGGATTTGCATGCAAATCTGAGAATTAGTGTCACTTTCCTGACAATGGTTTAAGTACTTATGCATATAAAAAGCCTCTCCCACCAATCTTTTCTACTGCTACTCCCTCATTAAATACCAACACAGAAAACATAAGAATTAATTCTCAATCATAAGTGTAAATTTAACATATCAAAAAAAAAAAACTAATCCAATTTCCCACAAAGGAGATTTAACCAANACCAGAGACAAATTTTTCCAAAGTGTTCAATACCCACACATTGGACACATCTCCAAAGGAACTCAATGCTTAATTAGCCAACAAAAATGAGGGTGACAGGTTTCCAAAATATCCTACTGAAATAAATGGTCATTTTCTTTCATTCACCATAGAGGCTGCCGGTATGGGGCTCTTAAAAATCCTATTTAGGCGCAGGGATGGATTCCACCAGGAAATACTCATCGCTTTTGAAAACATACCTGCTTATTTAAATGTCTAAATGGACTGTTGGTCTTTTTTGTTTGTTTTGTTATCCAGCCTGAAGACTCCTTAGGAAAGTGTGCGAATTGTGATGAGTCCGAGTGGCTTTCCGTTTGGATGCTAATGAGAAGTGATATAATGATCTCATTAAATTCGTCCATTCTCACCATATACTTAAATCCATTGTTGTTTGGACATTACAGTGCATAGGAAGATAAAAATCCTGTCAATTATTCAAATACACAAGAGATGTCAAGAAAAATTATATTTACCAACTTTCGCAATCCTACTTTTAAACTCACAAAACCTCTGTGGTAAAGCTGGAGTTTGATCAACAGGAATACATAACAAACTTATTTGGAAAGCACTATTAAAATAGAGAGTTTTACTTTTATTATGTTAACAATCAGTTAGCATTTGTCTTTGTTGACAGGTGTTTTATTTAAACATTTTATATTGATCAGTTTTGTTATGTGTTATTGATTTTTCACCTTGGCTTTTGAGATATTTTAAATAGAAACAAAGCTTATTTATTTTGCGATGAAAACTAAACTGTACGCAAGAAAATGTAAGAAAATAAACCTCCACAGTGGCCTGTCCTTCAATAAACCCATCAGTGCCAAGGCTTCAAATGATCGCTTATTTCCTGTCAATCCCACTTGCAGACAAATCAGGGTTAGGTGCCTATTTATTTTTTTTCTCTCTGAGGCTTCATTCCCCAACGATCTTCTATTTTTTTTTTATTGAGTTTTACCATGTGAACAACTAGCAGGCTCTCCCTGTGAAGGACATGCTAAAACTGCATATCCAAAAGTCCAGCACAGTACCCAGCCTTCTAATTAGCTACAAAAATTCATCGCTGGCATTTTGATATGCACATCATCGCACCACCCAATATACAGAGCTTTCGGCAAGAATGTTGGTGAGGCATAAGATGAGATGATGATGATAGGAAGCTGATGATTAAACAGCATACTCTGAAGGGACCACTTCTGCCACTTTTAATTAGCTTGTGTGTCTGTCTTGGAGCTTTATGCCGTTACCCATCACAGCAGCACCAGCTAGGCACTCCAGTCCTTCAGTAATGCCAGCACCCATTGCCTGCCCTACCTGGCACTTGTCTTTTTTTTGGAAGAAAACTGCATTAGAGATGAATTTGCACATTATTTCGCTTCTGTTTGTAGGACAATGAGGTACAAGAGAGTAAAAACTTTTTGAAAGTATACTTCAGTGAATTGTTTAGGGATTGAAGCATCACACAGTATGTGGATATGGCCTGCAAACAGGTCCTGTTAGCAATACAAAAGGGTTGGTTGGTGCCTTTAAGAGTGCTTCTGAAGGAGGAGGCTGGGTGTTGGTGGCTAGTTCAGGAGCAGCCTCCAGGCCTACTGCTTTTCAGATATACCTTCATCTCACATCTCCCCTCTCCGGCATTTGCATTATTCATGGCCAACTGCACTGAACAGCCTTACCTGTTGGAACACAGTAGTGTGCACATTCACTATCTATTGTATTAAAGTACTATTGNCTTACAAATATTGAGAGAGTTTAGATATTTCTCATGCCACACATGAACTGGAAAGCTTCTGCTAGTGACAATGGGCCACAATAGAACCAAGAACCATGGTCTGACTGAAAATTAATCTCAAAGCAGTTAAAAACATAAATTCTCCCTTACCGTCCTTTTAAGTACAGTCTTGGACACTTGGACTCCAACTTGGATCTTTTAAGACTTTTGCTCACACAATTTGTAGCAGTTCATCTATATGATGCATCGAAAGGGTGACAAGCGTCCCAGATTGCACAGGTACTCCATAGCTTGCCTTAGGTGACACAAAAATAAAATTTGAAGAAATAGATTGAAAATAAAGAATAAAAATTCTGTCTAGTTAGCAATGCATAGCCACCAATTCATCAATTAATAAGAAAGAAATTAATAGCTTACTTTGAAACGACCTCAGCTATTTTCCAAAGAAACTGACAGCTTCACAGTTGATGTATTAAAATAAGAGTGATTACTTATTGTAAACAAATTTCAGTTTACCTACCCCCACAGCTCTTTAATTTCAAGAAGGATGGTGCATCTTTTTGTGTGTCTGCTGGACAACCTTCAGCTCTGCATTAGCTAATTAATTCAAAGGAAGGAGAATGTCTTTTTTCACAGAATCATCAGTATAATTAATATTATTTATACCCACCCATAAATAATACAGGGAAAAGATCTTTGAGTTCCTAGGGATGCTCACTCTCACTTTAACCCTATATTAATCCTTAGAGGATGAAGAAAACAGTGATAATATGTGGCTTCATCAGTAACAAGAGCACCTGTGTAGTGCAAGCATTCAGGTAGGAAAACATGGTTTTGGAAACAGAAGCGGAAAGCTGAAAGCTGCCCTCTGCTTTCACAGGGATGTTACCTCTCTGCGCTGTTATAATAGGTGAAATAGCAGACAACGCAACCTCTGAGGAAGCCACAACGCTGCAATGAAAAGCACAATGCAATGAATCAGTGAAAAGCAGGACTGATGCTAAACTGAAGTTAACATTTCGAACATTAAAGAGGTGTAAATGCCTACCTTTAAACTTCCGAATGTGCACTTGCACAACTTACTGAACTATAAGTTTGGAATACTGTCACGTGGAGCACACTGCATCCCAGCAAATGGATGTGATTGAGTTTTATACAGATACAATGGCAATGTACAGCAGGGCCAGCAAACATTTTTCCCCTTCCAAAAGTTCTAGCTATGAGTGCTTGGGCTAAGAAGGGGCTTTTCAAATTATAGCAACATTTTCACCATGAAATTGTTCGTTGCCTCATCTTTTTTGAGCACAAAAACTTCATTCAGGTCAGATGGAATTACATGCAGTGTTCTTGATTTCTTTCTAAACATCTAGTTCTTGTGAGTCCCCTTTCTCCACTGGATATGTGAAGAGAAGACATATGCGGAAAAAAAGAAGTAGAAGTTCAACAGAAGAACTACTCTAATTTATCAACTCAATATGAAGTTGCATTTTCCATTTTTGTTCCATTTTAATAAGGAAAATATGAAATGAAAATTTCCAAAATTTCCTGTCTTTATCCAGGTCTAACACTTCCAGAACAGAAAATTATTTGGACTTTGCAGAAGAAACAAATGCCATTTCCTGGTGTCTTCTCACATACTTTCCACTCAGCCAAGGAGGAGGTTGATGTGGTGCCCAGTGACAGGACCATAAGGAATGGACACAAACTGAAACACAGGAGGTTCTTCCTTAACATCAGGAAACACTTTTTCGCTGTGAGGGTGACTGAGCACTGCCACAGGTTGTCCAGAGAAGTTGTGGAGTCTCCATGCTTGGAGGTATTCAAAAGTTGTCTGGACACAGTTCTGAACAACCAGCTCTGGGCAACCCTGTTTGACCAGATAACCTCCAGAGGTCCCTTCCATCCTGAACCATCCCATGATTCTGTGATTAATCCATCTATTATGGTTTTTCCTCAGAACAAGGAGGTAGGAACTGAAATACAAAGTCTTCTGCTGCACAAATAGCCCCAAATCATATAAGAGTAGAAAACATATCCACTCCTTGAGACTACTGACTGAAGAGGTGAAGCTATTGATACAATTCCAATAAATAAAAAACTGCTCTTAACCATGGACTGTAATTTTCCTGATTTCATATGGCTTGCTTAATTAAATTAACAACATCATTTGCATTTGTTGGATACAGTGGGTTCCAAACTCCTGCCAAAAGGAAAAATAACAGGTTGAACCTCTCACAATAGGGACAGCAACGATTTCTTATTTTGAATTCACCTTGACCCACCATGAGAAGTATTCCCCAGCGAGTCTGCCAACACAGCCAAGATTTGGAGGTGAGAAAACACCAGCGATTGCAAATTCTGTCAGAGAGGCACTTAGCACTTTCTGGGCAAAGCTGGCCGCACTCTTCTTTCACTTGCACCCTGCAACAACATTCCCTGAAATCAATGGAAAAGCTTCTTCCAGTGTCGTGAAATCTGTTCTTCCACTCACCTGAAGTCTATTCATAGAAGATACATTAACTTTTGTGAGTTTCCCTGGAAGTCACTACAACTCTTTACTGGAAATCCTTTAAGTTTCTGTATCATTACAGTGTTTTAACATCTAGTCATCTTTGGACACTTTCTGTTGGAAATAAAGACTTCAAGGAACTCATACGGTGTCCCCCAGCTAGGCCAACAGAGCCAAAGATCTACCCCAACCCTACAAATCTTAAGATTCATTTACGCTAAAGATCCATAATGCACCTTCAAGACACTAATAGGAAGTACTTGTGGGTGTTAGCAAAATCCAGGGAAGCTTAACAGCTTCTCTGCTGCTTCAGAATTGTAATGGTTTTGATGGCAGGAAAGCATCAGTATGATGTCTAGCAGCCAGTACAAAATCATTTCAGCAAAATCTGATTTTGTGCTAAATTTATCTTACGGTTAGTTGTACACTCAATGTGAGCGTAGGGTGAGAAGTGAATTTCAAAGCCTCTGACTAGCAAAAATTATTCTCTTTCCCAGTATTTTTACAGCTCTCTTGGCCAACGCATCTGAACACTCTATAACCTGTAATGTATTTACCCTCACAGCACCCCTGAGGGCAGTAGAACGCAATTATCCCCATATTGCTGATGGAAAACTGCAGCATAAAATAGACTAAACTGTCCATACAGGGATCAAGAGCTCTCTGTTCTACTTACCGTGAACAGGTCATCATGCTGCTAGTTTTCCCTTTGGCTTGAATCCCAACTGGTGGCTGATGACCACATCCAGCTGACAACTCTGTTCCGAGAAGTCATCGAGAAACCCCAAAACTTAAGAAAATTGTTGTCAACTAATCATTCAGTTCTGCTCCTGGTTATACAGGTGTGAGCACACAGGATCTCAGTGATGCCCACCGCCCACGTCCTTACACCGCTGTCCACCTGGCTCCAAGAGGGCATGTTTCGGGTGCTAATTGCAGAATTAAATTATGGAGAGCAGCATCCTGATCATCACACACAAACAACTCCTAAAGTAGAAAACACCTTATAGCTGCTCTCTAGTCTGTCTGTCAGAGCTACGCAGCTGATAAAGTTGCACCCACATTGACATATAGGAAAAAAAAACAAATTAAACTCCCAAGGGAAAATATGTTGGAAAGGCGTTCATTATTAATCAGTTGGGGAACTCAATGCAGGACAAATGCTGGTTCATGACTTTGCATGCAGAGAAATCAGTGAAATACATCACTAGGAAACGTATCTTTATTACTTTAAGATCTTGCATATACTGCAGCTCATTAGACTGCCATGGGAATGTACACAGACACACGGAAATTTTCACTGACTATTTGTTGAAATATATTACCTTTTATTCAGGTGAAACAATGGTATGCAACACCCTCTAATTTGAGCCTCTGAAATGTGTCTGGAGGAAAATAAATTTTACAGTTAAGAAAATCATTGCCATTCTAATTACAAAGAGCTTGTCAGAAAAGGGTTTTGGCTTGTGTTATTTATTATTTTCCTTTTGCATTTAGTTTGTTTTTTTAAAAAGGTGTTCCACTTCACTTGAAGGATTAAATTGAAAAGATTTTGAACCAGTACAAAATTGAATCTATTAATGTCTAAGAAATTTCATTTAGAAGATTTGATTCATTACTAATGTATGCAACAAGCTCAGATAATGGTTTGCACAAAGCCAACACAGTTGTTATAATTTCTTTGTCTGATTTTACATTCTCAAGTGAGTACCAGTTTCTGTTGCGGGAAAAAAAAGAACCAGAGACAGAAAACCTCAAGAATTATTATCTGTCTTCAAGCAACCATTCAGTAAGCAGAAGCGCCTCAGTTTCGAAGCTTTCATTTCCTTTGCCAAGCCTGAAATAATTTGAGTTAGTTGATTGCGAGGACAAAGTTTGATCTTTGTCTGTTATAATGAGCTTTAGGACATGAGCTGTGATGTGTACTCCATCTGAAAATGGTGTGGTTTTGTTTCATCAGTATATAGCTTTGCCATGTGATATGGAAACAATGAATTGTGGGCAGCTTGTTCCAAGAACTGTGTTTTTATGACACAGGTGCTGAGAGCACCAGATTGTTGCACTTGTGTATAAATCCGAACAGATAAAACCTAAGTACTTTATTTATTATGTGTAGATTTAAAGATCTTGTGTGTTGGTATTAGTTAGATGTAACTTGCACCAAGATAAGTTTTAAAACAGAAAGTCATGTCTGGATACATAATCTACAACATCATTTTTAGTTTGTAATTATTGCCTAACACATTTAATACTTCTGTGCCCTTCAACTTGGTAACACTGTCTCATGGGAAGTAAATGANGTTTAGATGTGCTAGTCAAATCTTCATCTCAATCTGCTTCAGTGCATAATTGTAATAGAGGTTGTGACACTGTTTATGGCACAAAGATAGAATTTTGCTTTCACATTTCACATGGTAAATCTCTTCACAACGTGCTTAGTATACTGGTCTTAGTCAGTCAAGACATCCCATAGTGGATTACACCAGGGTATCACTGTGCAACAAAGGCTGGTAGAATGGGTTTGGTACTAGCACTCCCTCTACAGAAAAAAAAAAAAAAAAACAGTTTTTACTCTTTCAAANCTTCCAAAACCTGTGTGCTAACCTAGTATGAAAGACTGGATTTATTTTTTTTTGACTGCAAACATCTGCAGCCTAGAGCCTTATTCTCATTCCTCTTCCTCTTTTGTTCACCCTTAGCACCTCCTGTCTTTCTTGACAGCAACTTCATGTCTTGAAGTAGTAAACTTTATTACAAACCCTGTTACAGGCACAGAGTACTTATGTTCTTGCTGGAGTGAGATTCTCTTACAAGTCAAAATATTTGCCACCTGTTCCCAAAAAGGAGAGTTTTGTACTCAAGTTTGAAAATTAAATTTTTGCTTAGGTGTTTCCTCAGCAAGGTAGATTGATGAAGTACTCAACCGCTTTCCTGGTACAAGGTTTTAGATGGCAGGAGACACTTGCATATCCTCTCTAAAAACTACTCAGAAAAGAGTTTTCTTGTGAAATTCACCTCTTCCTTTTGGCTAGCATCAAATTCTTGCACCTGACAAAAAGCTGCTTCTTTTTCCTTTGGGAATCGCATGGATCAGTAGATGCTGTTTGAGTTTCTTGGCAACAAGCTAGCAGCAAGTGTTCTCGTTAACTGTGCACAAGCACAATTAGATTTCAGACACACTCTAATATTATTCCTTTTTTCAGGTCAATGATCAAATGTGGTAAAATGAATTGAAAAGCAGCATATCCAACTCTTGAAACAATCCTCTTATTCTATAACTAAAGATTGGCAGCTCCGTCCTTATCCTGCTGCGAACTTCCGTACAGCAATTTTTCTTGGTGGTCATTAATACAGCTACAATTGCTAGTTCAATAGCCACAGTAATGGCCTTTCCCTCGTTCTCCCACTCAGCTAAAAACCTGCTTTTCTGCAGGGAAGGATCCTTCAACTTTTTTACATGTGACAGTGACAGCTCCTGTTGCTCTTTCCATTCTAACCAAGGTGGGGAACAGTATAATGCATGTACTGGTCTCCCAGCATGACAAACACAGTTGTTTGCTTCATAAGAGGTATTTTAATCATTAATTAGGACCTTGCCCAAGGCTTTCATGTTTTGTATCAGAGAGAGAAAAAGGAAATATATGTGTGAGCACATACATGTA
>VZTO01023640.1:0-19802 GCA_013400615.1 Syrrhaptes paradoxus | reverse complement strand
AGACAGACCACATCTACTGCTTTGCCATCATCTATCCACCTGGCAATGTCCTATTAAATCTTTAAACTTTAGGGGGTTTTATGGGATACTTTAAAAAAAAATGTTGGCTGAAGCTGCTTTTGAATTTTACATGTTCAAAGGGAAATAAATCATGAGAGAATTTGGAGCTACAATTGCCATAAAATCCCAGCAGGAACTTTTGCCAGATTGATAAATATACATTTCACAAATGAGTTGTAAAATTGTATTTATGGTGCTTTCTCTACTTTTCTTGTGACTACTGATGAGCTAAAAAGTGGAAACTGGGTTAAGCAAGTTTCTGAAGCTTGCCTGTAGTCTAGAGCTAAAGCTATAAAGGTAATACCAGTTCTCATGCAGTTATCATCAGAGAACTCGGTTTGCTTTCCTAATAGGCCCCGTTCATGCAAATCTGACATAATTCATAATTCAGCAGTGTTCATGGTGGAGACACACTTTATTGCTCTGCAACTTTTTATCTAAAACAATCAGAAAAGATTTGAGTTTTGGTCTTATTTCTTCAAAATAGATGGATGCTGTCATGGCAAAGGCAATACTATGTTTAAGTGTAATTAAAGTGAATTATAAGGATGCTCTTTATTTACATGCTGAAGGGATGAGCTGGGGCAGGCAGTATCCTGACTGACTAGTGTCTGAGTGGTGGCAAGTTTTTAAAATATTTTATCTGTCGTAGTTTTCCCATCCATGGACACCTGTGAGACTTGCTGCTACACTCCCCCTGCCTAAGAGACAACTACCCCCTCTTGTCTCCTAAAGTCCTCTACAGCTGAATATTTTTGTTGCCCCAGATCTGAGGTTTGTGCTGTTTGCAGAGAATCTGGACATAAGCCCTCAGAAAGAATTCTCTGTCATCTTATTTTAACTGAGGAAAATCAGTAAGCTGTCTTTTGGCTTTGCACTTGAGAAAGCCACCAGGCTGTATGTTAAATACAGATTGTTATGAGCACGTATCAATTTAAAGGTGGTGTAAGCCCTAGCCAGAAAGTAGTAGACAGACTTCTTAGTTTTAATTTTATCGAGCACAGAATAAGATGTAGGAATGTGGTTTTCCAGTGACTCTCAGTGGTCTTTGGTGGTTTTTAAACTATGGGTAAAGATCTTGTCCACTCTGTGTTCATCAGCTGTGGGTTTTGAAGTTGAAATGGTCAGTATGGGGACATGGATGTTTTGAGTACTTAGATTACCCGTAACTGCTGCCTCGTCTCTAACACATTTTATATGAACTTACGAATAATAGCTGTCGTGTGGAAATAACCATTATTCATCTACTCTCATTAAAACAATGGGCTTAATAAAGCATTCCCTATCCTCTTGGGATATACCTGAGCCTTCCTGCCATCTTTAAAAAAGAAAAAAATCAGGCTAAGTTTTAGCTTTTCTGAAGTGTGTATATAGACATTTACATTGCATTTTTGTGATGCTCCCAGTAAAGGACACGCAGCAGACGCATTAAAGCATCTCCCGTGTAAGGCTCTTCTTGTAACAACCACCCAAATCCAGCAGGCATTGTAGAATGTTGTCTTTGTCATATTTTAAGTAAAACTTGACAAGTTACAACAGAACCTCAAAGGAAGGAAGGATTTCAGTGCTGATGTTTTACATTTTGTTCCACTCTCTTGGATCGTGTTGAACAGATTCAGCCTCATCTTCATTCCTGAATGTAAATGCCAAGAGCAAGCCATGCTGATGTATGGCAAGGGTGGGAGTCAGGTGCAGTATGAACACCCCATACCTGTGTAAACCTCCTTGAGGACTGTAAATGGTGCTGTTGGGGGGAGCTGAGAACATGTGGCATATCCATGATGAACTGTAATGGCAGGATGTTGGATGAACAGCAAACTTGTCTTCAGTGGGTTGCTCAATGTTCCATGTACCCGTTGTGCTTTTGTATCTGATAGCATGTTACAAGTTCACATTTAAAATTTGTCTCGGAATTAAGTCTTCCATGCCAATAGCTCAAATGTTTACAGAAATCTCTTGCAAAGGACTGGGGGAGAAGAAATTTCAACCAAACTTTGCCTGCAGTTAAGTGCTAGTGTAGGCATGGGATCTCTTCTGGAACCTGTGGGTGAGATCTTTAACAGCAGTCACCACGGGAAGATCCAGCTGTGAAAATCATATACAAAGGGAAGAGTATTGGGCATTTTGCGTTGTAAGCACTGGGGACAAGGCAAATGGCTGCTGAAGTGGATGGAGAAGGGTGAGGTTATACTGATCAGAAACTGCGAGGAAGGGGTGATTCTTCGATGTGTGGTTTCCTGATGGAGATCTGTCCTCCATAGTCTTACACCAGATGCTCAGGTGTCCAGTTCTATTCCTGTGAGCTGTGTCATTGAAGCCGATGGAAATCAAGTGGGAAGGTTCAGCACAGGTGTCACTGTTTCTCTGACCAGTCTTACATCACTTTGTGTTTTCACCTGCAAGCAGGACTGAAATCACTCTGTTTCAACAGAACAGCTGCTGGTGTTTTGAGGCTTAAGGATAGAAAGATGAAGCTGCTGTGCCCTTTGTCTGCAATTTTGCTTTGTTTAATTCAACTAAACTTAAATCTAAGTCTCAAAACCAGTGTCTGATGAACTCACATTATGGGACTGAGTTATTTCAGTATTCCTGTTTTAATTAAATATGAACTATGTGCACTAAGCCTTATTTTTTGAAAAGACACTCAGTGTGGTGCAGGTGGCTTTGGGGTTATGTGGCCTTTGTTTTCCCTTTTTGACATCTGGGGACACTGTTCTGCCCTGGGCGGAGCTCCTCCTGCCAGAGCAGTGTGAAAAGGAGGGTCTGACCCCATTTCCCAGAGCTTTCCAGTGCATTCCTGCAGCAACTGAGCCCAGGAGCACATCCCAGATGGTGCAGCCCTTGCAGCAACTGCCCGAGGGCCCACGTACACGAGATCAAACTGTTTTAGCTTCTTAATTAAGGCCAAAGTCACGATTTGACTGCAGTGATTCTCTTGTGGAAAACAGGTGGGAAAGGGCTTAACAACAGCCTAGGCTTTCCCCTGGGATAACCACCAGTGGTGCAGCTCTCCTGGAGACATGGTGCATCCTTCTTAGCACCGTTTCTTTACACCCGGGTGGGATGTCTTTGACTTCACTGGGATAAAAGCAGGATGGATGTCTTTCATGTTCTGTTGAGATGCTGCAAGCCTGTACCCAAAACTTCAGGTGAGAGTCACGGTCTATTTTGGTATCCAAAGTAACTACAGTTAGGGAGTTCACAGTATGGTACTTTGTCTTCCTAATCTAGATGCCTCTTAGTTACAGGCTACAGGCACTAATTAGCTTTGCTCCTACAAACTGGCAAGCCCTTAGACTTTCAGGGAAGTTATTAACGCCAGGATTTTTACAGATAACATTAGTGTCTGCGGCGTTTACCCAAGGTAATTTATGTTCTCTTTGTAACTCGGGGAAAACTCTTAGATGTTTGACATCATAAAACAGTAAAACCGGGAGATTTATTACAGAGGCAGAGAGAACAGGGCCCTTGAGCTGCTTTGTTTGTCATAAAAAGTCGGGTTAATCAGACGTGCACATGTGCCTCCCATATTTTCTCGTTTTGTTTCCCTCCTGTGCTGCTCCTTGACAGGCTCTGCAGTAGATGAAAAGGCATGGGAGCCCTGGCAAAAGTTCTTCAGACTCTACAGGATGAGGATTATATTTGTACATCCAGGGGATGTTTATCTCCCTCCTGAGCTACCATTAATAGAGAAGAGACATATGCAACTGAGGTCGTAACTTGTCCTGGAGGAAGGCAATACAGGAAACCCAGTAGCGCAGTTGGTGGGTGGATCAAGAACCGATGCTCCCAGACGGCACTGGAGCTACCAGTGCAATGTCAGCACCTCAAAAAAGTTTTTAAAAAAGGGGTTTCTGCAGTACCGATGTGAGTAATGTCTGGGTGTTTCATGGGGGTTTGCAGGGAAATGCTGGTAGCTTGGAGATAGCATTGCATAGAAAAAGTGGTTTCTCCAAACCGTGCAGAAGCTCGGCTCATCCGGCAGATGCTGCTCGTGCCTTTACATTCACAGGTCTTCACTTTGTACAGCCTGGTCATGCTCTCAGGGTTAAACTTAATCCAGATTAAGAGACAATCCATCAAACTGGCAGGGACCAGTGTGTAATTTCTACTGCAGGTTAGTACCATGGGGTACTTTTTCCAACAAATTTCCTACTGATGCTGGCACTGGGCATCTCAGGATGTTCCCCATCCTGCCTGCGGCAGCTACTCAGATCTTAGTCTTTCTTGGCTGGTCTTCCACTTGCCACAAACATGTGGGGTGCAGCAAGTAGGTGTTCTCCAATGGTCCCACGCAGGAGCAGGAGACCCTCCTGGTCCCTCACTGGTGTTGGTCTGTGGGCAGAAAGAGAAGTGGTGTTAACATCAGGTGGGTCCTGTGTTGTTCAAGCAGGGTGAAAGGGCTGCATGTGGCCGGACAGCCCCTTGGGAGCGGTGGGGATGAGGGGGCAGTGGGGAGGTCCCAGCAGGGCTGGGGGAAGCAGGTCATGCAGGGGGCTGTGGGTCCTCAGGCTCTACACAGGCTCAGCTGGTTTCCAGCTTTCTCCTCTCTCCAAACACCTCCTTTGGAGGTTGCATCAGCAGGGAAGCTTTGGTTGAGGGAGAGAAAAAAAAAAAAAAAGGCAGATATTTCAGCTGAAAAAACTTCATAGTCCTCCATGCGTTGGAGTTCACAGAAGTCCCATGGGAATTATAGAAGCTGAAGCAGAGGTAGAGGAAAAGCAGGGACAATGGCCTAGCAGGTGTGTCTGGGAGCTGTGGGGACAGCTTCACACAGGGCAGGCTGTGGGAGCTGAGCTGGCCCCAGCATCAAGCAGGGAAAGCGGTGAGCTGGGTGCATTGGTATTAATTGTGCAGCTGTGGGTGATTAAGCAGCAAAGCCCATAAGTCCTTGTGACTCTGTGAAGGTGTCAGGGCTTTCAGGTGTGCTGAGGAGCAGAGCTGGAGCAGGATGGGAATGTTGGGCTGTTGGCCGGAGCTGCTGTTGGCCCTGTACCCCAAGTGGCAGGATAAGACGTGAGTTAAGCAACAGTTGTTGGATTTCCCCTCTCTGGAGAGGGTGGGGGGAAAGGGGGTGTTTGTCACAGCAACTGTGGTGACATTGCCTGGGGATGGGGGTTTCCTGGGCAGAAGTGGGCTGTGTGGTCGGCTGGGAGATGAGAGCTGGTTTCTGAGGCTCGCTTGGAGCAGGGAGGGCCTCTGGGCAGGAGGGTGGCTGTGCTATGGTGTGTCCTGGCAGGGCCTCCCCAGGCTGCAATGCCACTGTCACAGCAAGCTTGGGGACCTCCAGGTGAGGTACCTCCCCAGCAGCTGGCAGACACGTGCTCTGTGGAAAACAGTAGGACCCTGGTGCTGCAGGACCTTGAGGTGGGGGAAAGGATTGTCTTGGGCTTAACTGAGAACAAATGGCTTCATGGGGGAGCATCCAGATTGGGGAACTTAAAGCAGGGGATGAGACCCTGCAGGCTTCCCTGTCAGCCAGGGTGCTTCTGTGCCTTGGGTATGAAACCTGGAGGAAGGTACTGGTCCCATGGTGGCACTGGGAGAAGGTGCTTGGCCCTCAGAGATGGCAGGACAGGCCTGTCACTGCTATGGATGGGTAGATGTTACACGTGGCACCAGCCGTGGATTGCGCAGGAGAGGTCTCGGAGCATGTGTCATGCTTAGCTCCTGTCCTGGCACGCTGTGGGCTGTGTTGTGGCTGGTGGAGAGACGTCTGTGACGTGTTTAGGGCTGGTGCTTTGTGGAAGGGCTGACTGGGGGCGGCTTGGCCATGGAGAGCTCCTGCAGACCTTCCAGGACAATGTTGTGTTGGGTGATGAGGGGAGGAAGGTGCCTTTTACCTTCCAAACTCCTGACTCAACCCCAAACCAGTCTAAAGGAAGATCTCTTTGAGGTCCCTGAGCAGGTCCATGGCTCATAGATCAAACCTGGTGGGTAGCTGTTATCTCCAGCTCCCTCTTTGCACGGCCAATGCTGTAGTTTGTGCTTTGCAGGAGCAGCCAGGCTTTCCTGGCCAGATGCAGGTATTCCTTGGGAAGTGTAGGATGCCTTCCCACCCACCGCATCACTAGTAACTTTAAACCACCATTCCCGTGTGCTATATGTGATTCTCTTTATGTACTGACTAGAGGTGTCCGGGCTCCAGACCTGTGCTCGCTGTGTATGAAATCACATGCCAGTGGTGATTTAATTAGCCAGCTCCTTGGGATCTTGCCACAGGGCACATGGGACCAGGCCTCTTTATTCCCCCTTCTTCCAGCTCTGAACGACTCCAGAGTTTCCTCCTGCTCTTTCCCTTAATGAGTTGTGCTGCACTGGGACAGACCTCTTGGTTGAAAGGGTCTAATTGCTGGAGTAAGGATGAAATAGCCATCAGAGTGTTTGCTGCTAATTAATTATTGCTTTTCACTGCTCAGGAATGGGAAGGGTTCAATTGCGATGTAACAGGCTTACCAGTCCTAATAACTGCTGTTTGCAGCTCTGGGGAGCTGGAGGCTGATGGGTGCTTGCTGCTTGTAGCACCGGTCTTCTGGGGATGTGAGGAGGGCTGAGCCCCCGTCTGTGTCACACCTTTGCTTTAGTGAAGCTTTGTGGTTTTGTGCTCATCCCGAATATTTTTAGTTGGTTTAAAATGGATGATGTCTGCCTAACGAGTCAAACATTGCACTCTAGGAAATATCAAAGAACTAATTAACCTGCCAGACTCTTAACAACATTACAAAAAGATTTCTTGTAACTAAATACAGGATGTATCTGCTGTCTACTTTGCTCATTTTTAATTTAGAAAAGGTGGAAAGCGTGTGGGGAGAAAAGGAGAAATCTGGGCATCCAACTGGAGGACGGATGGGTGACAACCCAGCGGCAGTGATTTATCGCCGGGTAATTTTCCAGCTGCCGTAGTTTGTGTTAGTGCAAATGAGAATTGATGGCAGTTTGAGTTAATAGCTGATGCAGTGAGGAGCTGGCACATGGCAGCTTTGATCTCCTCTGTCACGGGAGCAGCCGCTTCTCAAACCACCCAGGCTTGGCTGCCGAAACCTGGAGGAATGGGTGGGCTCCAGCCATGTGAAGGGGTGGGTGCTGGGGAGAAGGGGGGGAAGGTGTGGATGGATTGAGGCAAGGCCTGGGCAGGGCTGTGAGTGAGGCAGTGCTGTGGGAGCGGAGCCCAGTGCATGCCCAGGATGGCCAGAAGGAAATTTGGATTTCTCTCTGCTCCCCTGTTCCAACGCCTTGCTCTTCTGTTGTCCAGGGCACCCCAAACCCTGTCTGCACCACCGTCTTCCTTTGGCATCTCACGCTGCTCCTCCCTGATAAAACACAAAGGACAGTGCTCATCTGCCAGGGTGTGATGGGCTGGGCCATCAAGCATCACGATGATGCTGGGGAGTTTGAGCATGATTTTAAAAAACCTCTCCTTTTCTAATGCCCTGGGGATATCTGGAAACCCTCTACCCAGCCCTGTCTTCATCATGCCCCATTCCAGAAGGACTCAGAGGCTGGGGCAGGAGCATTGTGCCTGTGGAACTGCAGCAGGGCTGGTCCCAAGACAATAGGAGCAGGACCAGTGCCAGTGTCATGGCAGGGGCAGGACCGGTGCTGGCATCATGGTGCTGCCCACCCTGTGTGCCCAGGGCTCACCTGGCCTCGGGGAAATGCCAGCAGCCATCGGAGCAATGGGGAGGCATTTAGTGGAGCAGGAATGAAGCACAAGGGAGAGTGTTCACCAGATACAAAGCCCCTCAGGGCTGCCCCGTGCAGAAGCATCCTGTTGTGACAGCCCGTCCCAGAGCTTGTGGGAACACATCAGTGTGTGGTCCTCAAACCAGGCACTGCACTCTCTCTAAGGCTTTTTTCATTTTTCACTGAATGTTTTCTCTTGGCTCTAGTGATGATAGGAAGGGGTTTTTATTCCAGTGTGGTTTATTTTCAGTAGTTGGGGGGATAATAAGACAATTGCTGGCAAAATACATTGCTTATAATATAAATAGTCTTTGTTTCAAAGTTTTGCCCAATGTTGAAGTTCTTCGGTGGCTCTCATTGGGAAATATAACACATGCCAGTCTTTGACAAGCAGCGAGAGGAGCATAGCCTAGTGGGAAGAGTCTAAAATATTTAAATATAAATTATTTACCTCAAAAGTTGACTCTATGAATGTTTCTTGCCGTGATACCTGACTAATTATCATGTTATCAAAGGAGTGTGCAAACCTGTAAGCCTCGGGTTTGGAGTGGTTTGACAGATAAGCCTTCCCGACAGAAATAGATGTAACTTTGCTGTTATCAGTCTGGTTCACTTTTGAATTCTGAATTACTATTTTTTTTCCTTAAACTAATAGTCTGTTTTATGTAAACCGCTCAAAGATTAGGAGTTGATTTCAAAGATCATCCTCCATAAAGTCTCTTGATCATATTTTATGGTTCCTGTGACTCGTGAGTGTAATCTTGTATCCCTGGGATATTCGTGACATGTTCTCCTAATTCCCCACGGTAGCTAATCTCAATTCTGTACCTTAAGAAAAATATTAAAATATCTGTAAAGCAGGACTGGTAAAAAGGCAACTTCTACAGCCAATCTTCAGCTCCAATTGCTCCTGCTGGGGAAGTCATAATGATGAATTTGTGACATAATTTCTGCGGCAACATGCTGGGATTTCATAAATGGGGATGGTGATTATAGAGCAGGATCAGGTGAAGCTGGATTGTGATGGAAAAAGCCCCGATTCAAATGCAAATTGTTCAATAATGGCATAGGGGATACCAGAAATTACTGGCAATTTATTTTATTTGGGTTAAGCTCCTCATTCAGTCTTCTCCAGTTGGAAAGTCACTCTTTTAAGGACGTGAGCAAAAGAAATGGTTGGAAAACCTTTCTCCTCTCAAGAGAATAAAACTGTCCTAATTTAATAATTATTAATCAGTTAGTGTAATTAATAACAATGTTCTGTATTTCTATGATTCTTCCCATTCAAGAGTCTCCAAGTGCTTCACAAACCCTAATTGATTCCACCTTACCACTCCCTGCAGCAGGACCACGTCATTTGCCCCATTTGCTGGAGAGGGGAAGGTGTGTGAGCCGGACAAATAATTTTAACCAAGGTCAGATAGGGAGCTAGACTCAGGACAGATCTGCATTTCAAAGATCAACCTCTGTCCAGTGGGTTTTGGCTATGGGACAGCACACAGAGAGATTGCGTGGCCGTGAGAGTGGTGGCCATCCAGCTGCAGCCTCAGAATAAATCTGGTGGTTCTCTGGTGTCCAGCACGTGGAGCTGGGAATAGAAACAAGCCCCATGGGTGCGCATTGGTGGTGAAACTAGCAGAATTGGCTTTCATTAGTTATTCTCACTGAAACTGGAAGCAAGTTGGTTTGGTTTTTGGGTTTTTCTTTTCCTTTTCATTTTTTTTTCCCTGCAAATCACTTGGAATTTAAACTGTTTAGCTCAGGATTAAACTAATTGCTTCTGTAAAATGCTGTTCCCACACCATCTAGTGTACATCTGTTAACTGGGGAGGGATAACTGAACCAGTTGCCAGATGGTCTCTTGGATTTGGGTGGCCGGGAGCCAAGGAGCTGCCAGTTGGCGGTTTGTGGGGTTCTAGCAAAGAAGTCACGCTACGTGCACATTTCCCTCGGTTACTCTTCTCTGACTTAATGAAGATACTGCCTAATGCAATAAAGCAGCCATTAGCCCCCTCCCTGCACTCCTCCCTCCCCAGAAGGGACGAGTTCATAAGTCTGATTTGTCTGACTGAAGCAGGCTTTTCCAGGAGCTCAGGTTGTCCGCACGCTATGTGTGCAAAGGCACTTTCTCAAGTATGTGAGTTATTCAGCCCCATGCGCACTGGCTGCCTCTTTCCATGCTGTAGTAGAAAGTTGCTGTTGCAAGAGAACCGCTATTTGAAATCTTTTTTTACCTTTATAGCTAGCAACTTGAACTCCATTTCTTAGCCTTGATGATTGAATGACACGTCCATAATGCACGTTTGCTCACATCACCCTGTACCATTTTAAGAACCTCAACCTGGGGGCTAGAAAGAGGGGAGATTTAGATTAGACATTGGGAAGAAATTTTTCACTGTGAGGGTGGTGAGGCAGTGGCCCAGGTTGCCCAGAGAAGCTGTGGATGCCCCATCCCTGGAGGGGTTCAAGGCCAGGCTGGATGAGGCTTTGAGCAACCTGGGCTAGTGGGAGGTGTCCCTGTCCATGGCAGGGGGGTTGGAACTGGATGATCTTTAAGGTCCTTTCCAACCCAAACCATTCTGTGATTCTATGATTTACCCATGCTTGGAGGAGGACACAGCTGTGCTCTGCTGGAAAGGAGTGTTGTGTCAGGTTCTGACAAGACTGACCTTAATAAGGTAACACAGGTGCCCTTGACCAAAACTCAGAATGTCTTTCCCAGGGCTGGGCCAGAGCTTGGGATCTTCAGAGGTGACAACCAGGTGGTGTGCTTTACATGGGACTGCTGGTAGGGGACAGTCATGGCATCCAGAACCCGGCCTCACTGTGGACCTTGCTCTGTTTCTGACCGTGCAGTGCTAGGCAGGGATGGGAATTGCATCTGGTGGGTGGTAGAGTCAGCCCTGGGTGTGGGACAGCCACAGCCTGGGGTGGTTTGGAGTGGGAGGGGTCACCCCATGCTGCAGGTGCAGTACAGAGGACCCAGAGAGCAGTACCTGGGCTGACTGTATTCCCATTTGGACTTCGTGCTGGTGAGGTTTCCTCTTCAAGGTGCATGTCTTTGATAGCCATGAAAAACCAAAAGCTCCTGCTGGAGTAAGAAAGGACAGAGCTGGGAGCAAATCCAGTTTTACAGCAATGTTTTCCTTCTGGCAGAGAGTGTATTTACTGAGAAGTACTGGGATTATGAACGCTGCAGGGTAAACACTAAGATGGATCCTCTGCAGTGTAAGTACTTCCTAAGCCATGATGCCGTTATTCTTCTCTCTGGGCTGGAGCTTGCATGCAGTAATGCACGTGTCTGTCCAGGTGAAGTGCTGCTCAGTGAAAATAAGGAATGAAAGCAATGGATGCACTTAGAGGTGATCGTACAATCAAATCCAACTGCTCTTGACAGCCAGAGCCTCACCTAGAGCCTGCTGTAGCCTGTGGGAAGATTCCCACGGAAGTGAGGGGATTTTGGAGGTGGAAACTTCCTACCTCTGCATTTATCTGTGTGCCTTGGCACAGGCTGTGGTGCCCACGGCTGTGACGATGGCCTGTGGAGTGGAAAGCACCCACCTTGATTTAGTGACAACGGGGCTTTCTTCTAGTTGAGGAGGTCTGGGGTGGTGCAATGTGGAACTTTTTTAATCACTCTTACCAGCAAACTCCTTCCTGCTACAGTTTGGTGAGCCCGCAGGCTTGAATGCTGCAGCTCCTGCAGAACAATCCTTGGAGACAGACCCCAGCAATAGCATGAGGAAAACTCAAAAGAAGGAGGAATTCGTGGCTTCACCATTAAAAAACACTTTGGCAGCTGAGAACTTGGTGTTTAGGTCGTGGACATGGACAAGTTCCAAGCAAAACCATTTGTCACAGGGAAGTCAAGTAGCAATGGTTCCTTTCCCGCTCCATCAGTGAGATGGAGTGACAGCACCTCCAGACCCACCAGTGCCAGGGCCAGGCTGTGAGGGGTGCATTCTTGTTCCTCCCCGACTGGGTGGCTCCTTGTGACCTGAACCAGCAGCAGACCCTTGCTCTCTCCTGGTGTTGTGAGAGGAGAGGCTCAGCTTGACAAAGATATTGGAGTCTTAGGCTTTGGGGGATGATTTGCCACCTCGCAGAGGCTGCTACCCGTGGGCTCTTTGGGATTCCACTCAGCTGTGCCTGGGTGATTCCTCCCCACGCTTGTGACAGGGGACGGGGTCTTTCTCTGATGGCAGAGCAGCAGAAGGGGTGGTTGCACCTCTGGGTCTGCGTTACCTGCAGGGTGACTGAGCCTACTTCCATTCATTTATTGAAAATTTTTTTCTTAGTTTTTAGAGTTAAAAACTACTTACCATTTTCAGTGACTGCCAAATTACTGAGTTTTTCTGCTGTGCAATATAAGCAAATAACATAGAGGCTAATGCATCTTGTCCTCTGCCATATCCCATGTGCTTCTCTGCCCAGGATAGATCGAACCATTTGGCACCATTAATGATGGTGTTGAATGCTCTGCTTAGCAATTGCTGCTGCTTTGAGAGGTGAATTTAGTTTTTCTTAAAAGAGGGGGTTTGGCAAGGAACAGAAGTGGTGTGTGCCCCAGGGCTGGTCTTGCACAGCTTGCAAACCTCCCCTGGGTGGGTTGTGCTGGTGAGTGAATCTGCTGGCACTGCAAAGCAGTGGCTGTTCCCAGGTGTGGTCTGTGCTGATGGGGAGAGCTGGGACCCTCTCTGTGGGGAGCTGCCCTGGGAACAAGGAGGTCAAAAAACCCTTGGGGCCTGGAGAGATGCTTGGTCAAGTTGGGCCCAACCTTTGGTGGGGCAACGCCTATGGGGAGTGGATGTGGCATCACTTGCTGGAAGTTTGCACAGCTCCTGGTGGAAGCAGGGCAGGGGTCTGCTGGGCACCTTGCATAGGCATGGGAAACAGCCCTGACCCTGTGGAGCTTTCTCCCGTCTTGCCGTGGTGCCCTGTGGCACGCTCCTGGCAAGCCCCTGGCCGTGCCTCTTGTGCAGCACACGAGAGTGTGTCAGGCAGCAGCTTCCCCGGGCAGGGGCTGTGTGTGATGAGAACAGCACACAGCTACATACGCAGATGTCTGTGCTGCATCCTTTTATTCCTCCTCTGGAGGAATGGGACGTTCCCTGCCAAAGCACCCTTCTCTGGAGGAATGATACCCTGTCCTGTGGGCCCCGTGCCAGGAGCAGGCAGCTGCCTGTGTTGTTGCCCTGCCAAGCAGAGAGTCGGGAGATGTGGGGTACCTCTGCCTTTTCCTTTTGCATACAGTCTTAGTATGAAAAATCTTCCAGAAAAGTATGCTTGAACACTCGTGGTTTGGGCAGGAACCTGGGCAGGATGGATGTGACCACCACCATTGTCCCTGTGTTGCAGGCTCCTGTCCCCGGCAGCCCCACACGGTGCTGGGTCTGTCCCTGGACCTCCTGGCAGCTCATGGCTTACTTGAGCAATGATGCATCTTGATGGTGAGGAAATAAAGTTGTTAAAAAAAAAAAAAAAAGGGCATTTCTGTTCCTGGCAGTGTTGGGAGGCTGGGGATACCTTGGCACCCTCTGTGCAAAGCCCATGTTTCTGGGGGTGTTTTGCTGGGCAGGGAGCAGGGGGGCCCACAGAAGGAGCAAGTGGAGGTGGAAACTGGATGCCCCAGAGCTGCTGGGGCTGGGACCAGTTCAGCTGGACCTTCCAGACTTCCCGGTGGGGAAAGGCGTTGGGTAGGTGCGTGTCAGCGTGAGGGCAGATGATTGAGTTATTTTTCTTCTCCCCTGGCTGCAAGCCTCTAGTGGTGGGTTGGGGCTGGCCTGGAGCAGGAGCTGCCAGATCGTATCCATCACTGCACGGCAGATCTCCCGGGACCGCACTGCGTCAGCCCGGCTTGCAGCCCTCCTGCTGAGCCCCACGTCACCCACTTGTCTTGTGCCTGCTAGGCTTCTGCTGCTCCTGCCTGCTGCTCACGCACGTGAGAGGACAAAGTGTGCGTGTAGCACTGGAGGAAGGTGGAGATGAATAGAAATTTGGGCTCAGAAGGGAGTTTTGTCTGCTGTCTGCATACAGGGATGTGGATGAGGCCTTGGCTGAAATTCCCAAGGAATATAAATTAGAAAATAGCATGCTTTTTTGGGAGTGGAGGAAGCAAAGAAAAACGTCTTCATCAGGACCCATCAGGAGTGCAGTGCTGCTGCTGGGATGTTCAAAGGGCAAGTCCCAGAGGCTGGCCTTGGAGCAATATTAGGTATAGCACCAAGTCAAGATATGTGGATGTACAAACTCCATCAGTGCAGCCACACTCTGCCCTGCCTGTCCCCAAGAAGGGAACTGGTGTATTTCTGTCCTTGGAAGGCACTTCTGAGAAATAGGGGATGAAACATGAAGCAAGCCTTTATGGCTGTTTTTAAGGATGAATAAAAGAGAGAGAGGCAAACTGAGATGTTGAGAAAGGTGCACATATGGAAGAAGCTCCTTTATTGAAATTACAGGCACACAAATCCAGAAAAGCCTCGTGGGTTGGGTCTAAGAAGCTTACCAAAATCAGCACCTAATCAGCATGATCCATCCTTGCCCGGGCTGTGGGGAAACTGACCTTCAGAAACCTGGGTCTGGGATGAGCATGGCAATCCCTGAGGCTGTGTGGTGGCACGCGAGGGGCCCCTGCTCTGTGGTGCTGTGACAGGGCAGAAGAGTCCCAGTTTCTTGAGGCAATGCTGAGCTGTGATGCTTAGAAATGGAAATCTGGAAATGGTTGATGGTGAAATGTTAGCTTTGGTTTCTGTACCTGTCCGTTGCGTTTTTAGGAGGTTTGCATTTTCATCATTATGCAGAAGCACAGGTTTGTTGCAGAGAGGATCCCTGGAGGCTGCAAAAGCCACGGACGGATTGGGAATGCCAGCCTGGCTTCAGGACGGTGCGTGGCTTTGCAGGGAGCGATCCCGCTGTGCGGAGCTGCGTCACTCCTTCGCACTTCCAAGTCATTAACATGCAAGGAAATTTGGGAGATCATCATTCAAAACTCCGTGTCTTTCACATAATGGCTGTGATATCTCCGAGCTCATTTGGAACGTGTTTGGGGGTCGGATGAGAAGTGAAGCGGGATCAGAGTTAGCCCGAGGGAAGTTCTCATTTACGTGCATTTCTCTCTTTCCAAAAAGAGGTCTCCAGTATGTGCATGCGTAGCAGAAAGTGGTCTGGGCAAAGAACGCGCCCTCAAAGCAATTCCAGTTCTGTCTTGGGGATGCGCCTTGCATTTCACATAAGCTGAACTGGGTCCAATATGCTCTGCATGTTGGATGATGGCTTTGCGAGCACGTTCAAATGTGAGACTAGTATTAGTAGGCACTCGCGCTTCAATTTATGCTAAAAGCCAACAGATGGGGAAAGTAAATGCCAGGAAACCAGGCCCTGATCAGGTGGCTTGAGCTGTGCTCATACTGTATTTAGACAATAGGCTGTATTGCATATTTGGAGGCTGATCTTATGAAAATGAAACCCTGCTGGTGCTAACCCACAGAGGCTTTGCACACTGGGAAAATGGCCAAATTCCTCTGGAAAATGGTGAACCTCCAGCTGAGGGAATTAATGAAATTCACTTTTGCCAAAAAGGAGAATTTAATCTTTTTGCATGACAAAGATTGTCTCTCGCTGATGGAGATTCCCTCTTTCCTTGCCGCCCCATCTCGCACACAGGCAGGAGGAAACATGTGGCAGTCAAATACCCAAAACTGCTGTAATAGGGAGGTCGAGCAGTTTGTTCCCCTTATCTGGTAGGACTAAGGCAAGAGGTCAGGGCTTTGGGCTGCAGTAAGAATGGGTAGGCTTCATCCTCAGAAACCCTTCCTAGATCATAGAATTATAGAATGGTTTGGGTTGGGAGGGACCTTAAAGATCATCTAGTTCCAATGCCCTGCCATGGGCAGGGACACCTCCCACTAGCCCAGGTTGCTCAAAGCCTCATCCAGCCTGGCCTTGACCCCCTCCAGGGATGGGGCATCCACAACTAGATGTAAGGAGCCACCAGGGATGAGATTGCCCAGGACACCTCTGGCACTGGAGGGTTTGAGAACAGCATGGTAAGTATGTTTGCAGACCTGCAGGCTTGTACCATCTGTCTCGAAGTGGGCGAATGGACTAGGACATCTCTTCTAGCTCCACTTCCCATGGCTTCTGACACCTGCTCCTCAAGCTAGCTGCTGGGCAGCTGGGGCTCAGCTGCTGGAGGAGGTCACTGGCTGCACAGCTCTCCTGCTCCCAGCGCTGGCCTTGTCCCAGAATTTCCTTGCTTCATGGAAAGCTTTGTAGTGGTTTGGCTGTTCATCAGTTGAATCTGGCTTCACTGGGATGCTTCGCTAACTCTTTATCTCCATCCAAAGTGAGACTAGGCTTTTGCTCTTTGTACCGGCTGTGTAACTGAGCTCCACAAAATTCCCTGCTCTGTTCTATCCCCTTCCCCAGGCTGACCTCAAGGAAACCAAATTCACAAGGACCATGTGCATGAGGCAAGGTCTCTACAGGGCAACAGCTTGTCACTCCTCTATGGGTCAAGGCTTTCAGAGAATTTTGACCAAAATAACTTTCACAGATGAGTTTTCTCAGGTTTCTCTGGTTTCCAGCACCTGGTTTCTGAGGTGAGTGCACAGTTCCCCTCCGTTAGCTCAGGTCTAATCCTTCCCTGGCACAGACTGCAGAGTCTCTGCTGGTAGCACAGGTGAGATACCCAGGCACCTCAGATGGACACCAGTCCAGGCAGTATTTTACTTTTTAAAGTGCAGTAAAGAGCATTTCAAGGATTTTGCTCTTCTAGCAGAACTGTCTGCCTGTTTCCAAGTGGAAACCTGATTCAAGTGCTCTTGTAAAGCCTTGTGCTATTTTCTTCAATAGCTCAGTGGTTAAGTTCCTTGATGGTATCACTTAGTCTGATAATCGCAACTGGAGTAAGCAAGAAGGCCAGTTTATCTTCAAATGCAATAATTATATGTGGAAGCAAAATAACTCGGCGTGTTGCTGTGCTGTATCCTGCTGCCCTGCCTGAGGACAATGGGCAGCAGAGTGACCTGGGGGATGAGGGCTGCTGTACTGGGGAGGAGGGATGGTTTTTCTCTTGAAATCCAGCCTTTGATGTTGCCATTGGATTTTGACTTATGATGGGGAAAAGGAGGAAAATCAGGATCTTTCATAATTTCCAATGTGAAGGGGAACAAAATGCTCTGGGATCACTGATCACATATCTATCTTACCTACAATGGGTTGCATTTAGGGAAATCTGCCTAACTTTAAAAGAAAAACAATATCTGTGGTGAAACCTTTAACCTTCTTGAACAATGTTGTTGCACTGCCTGAAAAATAACCTGCAGAAGGATTTTTTTCTTTTAGGGAAAAGCACATCACAGTGCTGTTGTAGCCAGGGGTAAATGAATTCATTGCTTTTAGTGCAGGTCTGGGGTAATCACCCACTCCTGGCATGGCTTCAGCAGGCAAGTTTGCCCAGCTACATGTTTTTTTGGTCACTGTAATGTAAGTTTATCTGCTCACTTTAAAAGCCAAGGGATGGGGACTTCTGGCAAATGGTGGAAAGAATTGTTTGGACCTGGTGCCATTGGCACGCAGGGAAATGGAGGGTGCATGCAACACCCTTGGGGGGGTCAGTGGCCAGGTGGGATCTCCCCTTGTTGTGTCCCTCTGCATGGAAGAAGCTTCCTGGCTGCTGGCTGGGTGGCCTGAGTGGATGTACAGCACCTTGCCTGGGGCTTGTTTGCAGGTCCCCAGCCACTGATGGCTTTGCCGGGGTCACAGCACGAGCCCAGCTGCAGCCCTGGCTCCTGCCACCCACTCCCTGGGGCCTGGAACCCCCCTTACAGCTGCAATGCTGGCCTTGGGAACCGCCTGGCTGCATTTAACAAATATGGGCTGTAGGGAGAAATGAGAACATCTTTAACCACCCTGGAGAGATTGGGTCGTGCTTATGACTTGAATGTTTACTTGATGAAGAGTGAATTGATGCAGTCCCCCCTGCCCCCTCGCAGCCCTTGGGAACCACTTGTGAAATGAATAGCAATTGTTCTCTGCTCAATTAGTCATATAGAAGTGAATGCCTCGTGGTGGCCGTCCCCAGAATGGTGGGTAATTGATGCATTTCACCGATGGTTACACCAGAAGGATCTCGCTTTCTTTGCGTGGCAAAGGATGGGGAAAAGACACAATGACGGCGGAGCTGTCCTCGGCTTCTCGAGAGGAAGCGTGCAGTTGCTGTACGGGATGCTATTGAGCCGAGCGCGGTGCTCTTGAAACATATTGAGCTTATTAGAAGTGTATGTTGACTCTGGGACTTCAGTCTGACTGCGTGGCAAAACAGTTAGGCCAACGAGTATGTGATAATGTTTTTTATAAATGTGATAATTAGATAAAAGAAGGGGGAGTTGGAGTTTAGACTCGAAGACACTAATTAAATTCACATTGACAAATCAACATATTGGTCTCATATGGATTAAAGCAGCCCTGAAATGCTTTTTTTGTTTAGATTACACTAATTAAATTCACACATTTTGCCAATCCACAACAGTTACCTTGAAATACAGAAGGCTGAAGCTAAAACTTCGAAACGCATCTCGATGAACGTGCTGAAGTCAGCGCAATTTTTTTGCAGAGCAAATAGCTGGGACTTTAAAGAAATTTTGGGGCTAATGTTTGAAAATGTTATACCCTCGCAACCAAATGCTGTCAGAATGATGCATGCTTTTACTTAAACGTTGAGTGCTTAACTGCAGTTTTAAATTATGCTCAGTGATGAGGTCATAAAGTATTTCAGTACATATGTCTCGGAGGAGAACTTGGGGAGGAAAAAACACTTCTATTCCCAGTAGCCAGTCTGTTCAGGTCAGTATTTAAAAACCCGAGGTCACACGTCAGAGAATTATGGCCTGCTGCTGGCAATATTTTTGGAAGTTAGGACTTCATAAATATATCAACTACTCAATACAGGGCTGCCCCACAGCAGCCGCCGTCAAGCAAAAGCCAGGGAATAAGTTTTGTTGTTTGTTTTTTTTTAATAAGCTAATATTTGTGTGCAGTAGTGACTTTTTCTACTGGGTTAAATCTTGAAAACAAAAACAACCCCAAAAAACAACCAAACCGTGAGCTCATTGATGTGTGCATCCCCAGAAATGGGAGAGCTGGTGTCAAACTGGGAGCACCCGGTGCTGGGCTGCTGGAGACCCTGTCCCTGCAGGGCAGGTGGGTGCCTGGGGAAGATGCTTTTAGGGTTGCCTGCTGCCTTTCCAGCCTCCCTTGGCTAGAGGGGACCCCAGCAGCATTGCAGGGTTGTGTTTTGTGCTGTGCAGTCCAGGCAAAGCTTGTTTTTCTTCTTTCAGGACAAAAATCCCCACGCAAGCATTACTGCCTGTCTCCAAAGCCTTAGGTGTGAGACCCTCCAATAATCCTGAGTCATCAGTGAATATTATATTTTCTGTCAGTAAACACAATTTAAGCACTTAGCAGTTAAGCTTCTTAAGATTCATAGCTGATGAGGGAGCAATTAGGACAGGATTTTAATGAATACACACAAACTGGGGGGTTTCTGCCAGGGGAAAGGAGAGGTTCCAGCTTGGTCTAAAAAAGTCTTCAGACACACGGCAGTAAAACACACTTAAATGGGAACTCTTTACTTTGGGGCTAATTATACTAATATTTGCTGTGTTATGTGTTTAAAATCCGGCTGTCAAACAGGCAGCTGGCCCTGCTCCTGCCCGTGGCTGCCCCTGTAGCCATCCAAGCTGGGGGGGTTTCACTGCAACTGCTGCCACGCTATCGCAATGATTTACTGTATTTCCTTGATTAGAGGAACTCTTTTTGTCTGTGTCCCTCCCAGAAGGTTTGACAGTTACAGGGTTTGATAACTAGGACAGGGAGAGATTTGGGGTTTTATTTCAGTGCAGGCTGTGCTTTAAATTTAAGTGTTTCCAGCTGCAGGTGGAAGGTGAGTGCATGTGGGAAAGCAAAGGCAAAGGGCTCTGCAAGGAGCACGGGGGGCTGTGATGGGTGGCAGCGCTTCTCATGAGCGGGTTTTCATCTCTACTGTGTTTAAAAAAAAA